>BQNB010026088.1:0-58958 GCA_026074375.1 Tanacetum coccineum
CATGACCCACAGATGCAAATATTATTCATTGTATGTGGTTATTTCGCCACAAATATTTAGCGGATGGCACACTTAGTCGCTACATGTCACACCCCCAAATTTCACTGCAGCGGAAGACTGAATTTGGGATTGTGACTTCATGACATGAAGAGGACTTGATACGAGAGATAGACCTCTATATGCCAATATACCAATGCAGACTCCATATATTCTGTAAGATAGGACACCTAAGAAAAACATTGCTAAAACGTCAATATAAAGTTGGTGAGTTCATAGGTTTTGTTGTTTGATAATAGTGATGAACCACAAGATTTATAACCATAACATGAAATATTATTAATCCTATACATCACCGTGAAAGTATTTACTATTGTCAACTCATGACAACCGAAAGGGACGTTAACAAGTAACCATCATAGATAAGCCCATAGCAGATGTTCAACCCCGCGACATCCGAACTGACTCAAATGAAACCTGTGTTGCTTGACAATGTCAGTGTCCAAACAAAAGGGAATGTTTAATTCCCGATAGATCTATCCATAAACTTCGCGCTACAAATTTAACGGTCATGATAAATGGCATATAGCAAGTTGGGTTATAGAGGACTATTAGCCAAGTAGTAAATAAGTAAGTCTATTTGTTTCGCACCCCAAAAGAGATTAAAACATAAGTAGGGGCTATGAAACTCACCTTGTCAGTTAAATCGTTTGGAATTAAAATGGATAATGTACGTAAAATAGTAACTCGGTCAAACACCTAAGTAATTATGACAAATCTGAGTTTATATTTTGAAGCCTTAATGTATGAACTGGCTTATGCAAACGGGTCATCAAGGACACTTGTTGTTTATGAATTAACATTTTACGTTTTCAAAATGTTGATTAACCCGTTGGCTCTAAGGACGATTGTACAACTATAAGTATCTATACAAAAATTTATACTATTACGCTTCGTAACTTACATTTACAGGTTCATGCGACCTATATCTCGAAAAGTAGACATCATTTGTAAGTACTAAGTTTATATATTTCTTATCGCGTTTATTTTATTTATAGCATGGGTCGACGATTAAGTTGTATATTATCAGTTTATTTATACCGGTTCGTCGCACTCTTTTAATTTAGTTTTATAAAGCTTATTTATTTACAGCTAATAACCTAAGCTTATAATATAACAAGTTTTAGTCCTCTAAATTAAGTAAATGTACCAATTTACCCTAAAGTTTGCATATCATCTCATGAAAATCCTTAACTTTCTAAAATCGTATTTATCCATTATTTAACTTTTTACATTTCATTCTCTACGCCTTCAACCTTATAACCTTTTGTTTTAAAATCTGACCATGCTTTAAAATATTTTTAGTGTCAAATCATTTATATAGACCGCGTTTAGATTACGTTTTATACCATTTAATAATTCATCTCGTCGTTACTATTTTCTAAGTCTCAAAATGTAGTTTTATAAGGTTCTAACCTCCTTCTAATTTGCTTCTTATTTCGTTAGTAAAACATTCCAAGCCCGTTGGATCACGGCTGGGGCGACCCAAAGGCTCACAAAACAGCGTGTTTCGATTGCCTCTTATGCTAATGAAGATTTATGTAAAGTTTTTAAAAATTAAAACATGCATTAATGCTAGATAATAAACAACCCATTTTTTCCCTCCATCACATTTTATTACATTCACCCATCATAATTATATCATATAAAATGCCTGTCCTACTTCTTTTTCCGTTTGTCTTTTGGCTGCTCAACAGACCCAACACCTGTGATTTTACACTCACTGTTGTCCGGTTTTCTTTTCTTACGCATCATACCACAACATTTAAATTATATATAATTAGTTTCTATCTATTTTGCATGTTTACAGTTGCATGGTTAGCACGAGGAGACTTAATCTTGAACACGAATAACGACCCTCTCGTCCCTGCGGAAGCGCACACTACTCAACTACAAGCAGCAACTTTGCCGATGGCTCGTAGGTTGTGCTTATGACAACATGTTGGTGTGGTCAAGTCGGGGTGTGATGCCTTGGTACGAAAACAACAAGGAAAGTTGTTCATTACAGAACATCGTATGTAATGACGCATCGTCCATATCGTACTAGCAAATGTAAAGCGCGAGCAAAAGTCCCTTATGGTTTGTTTTGGTTACTTGGTCATCACCACTTGTATACTCGAGTTTACAATGTAAGGGTTTTCTACCAACATTTTCATGTGTAACCCTAAGGTTTTATTACTCCCTAACGAGCCAACATTTTATTAACTCGTAATTTGATCACGACATGCTTAGGGTTTTTTAGAAAAACTCTTGGTTTAGTTTACTTGTTCATACCGTGATGCGTTGTTTGAAAGTTTTATTATATGTTGTTATTTTATGCCCGATGTGACTCGGTCTTCGAATGCATGCTAACTATGCATGGCTATATGCCGTTTACTAGTATGCGATGCCAAGGCTTTTTGGCTAGCTTGCCAAGCCGGACGCCTTTTGGTCTTTGGTTGCGAGTGAGACTACAAGGGTGAATGACATGGCGCGATGAATGTTATGCTACGAGAATGACTTACAAAGTCAAACTTGCTAGTTGCGACGAGAATGATTGTGCCAAGAAACTCGACCTTTGCGTGTTCTACCCCTTTAAACAGACGCCTCCTTTTGCTCGAACTCAACGAAACTCAATGAACTTTATTGCTTTACTTCTCATTTTCAAAGTTAAAAACGTGCATGCTATCCTTATTTATACTCACATTATTTCTAGATTACTAAGATATTTCATGTGCATGTGAATGGTATTATTTACATCTACTATTGATGAATGTAATACTATTTGTTATAATTGATTTTTCTAATACTGTTAGAGAATATATACTATTGTTGAATTGAGAGTTGAAACAGGCGTAGCATGTGGAGAAATTTTGAAAGAATATAAGGTGTAGGCATTATGGGTAAAATGTAAATGATAGTGTTAGTTTGCTATTTTGAATTTCTTCTAACTACAGATTGAACTTAGATACATTGTGTAGGCTTAGAAGTTTAGAGAGATGAAAACGTCAGGGTATACTTATTTATTAGCAATATTTAAATATGGTCATTTATATTTTATTTATTGAAGTATAACGGGTTCACAAATAATATAGTATCGTGCAACTTTGTTCAACAAAGCGTGAAAAACATGATTTCTTAATGCTATGCGTTTTCTAAATACCCCTTTTGATTCTAAACAAAATAACGATTTATCTTGCTATTATCATCTTATTAGCGTAGAAAAAAAAAAAAAATTTTGCATGTTCGCTTGAAGTGATTACTTTTATGAAAGAAATGGCACAATTTGAAACTGCTTGCGATACAGCTCTTGCGAAAAATGACAGAGAGTTTTAAATTTTCGAGGTGCTACTCCTTGACAAACATCTGCTATATTTCCTAATCATGAACGCAACTATGGCAAGCAGTATCCTAATGACTTATTTTAGCTACTGTGAGAAGTTTCCCCTCAGAATCAATTCGTGGGTTTTGAGTATAAACCTTTCGCAGCCAACCTAGCTTTATAGTGTGTACTTCCCATCCATGTCCTATTTTCTTTTGAAGATCACTTACACCCACCGTAATTAAGACCGGTGTCAGTGTCAACCAAAATTCCAAACTTGGTTGTCATACATAACTAAAATCCTCCCTTTTAAAGCTTCCTTCCACTTAGCAGCCTCAGCATGCCATCGCTTCCTGTAGTTAGCCGGCTCATTTAATTCATTATGTACTATCCTAATCTTTCCGCGTCAATATGAAACCATAGTAGAAACTGAGATCCCTAAGAACTTGCTACCTACTACTTGTTCTGCGAATGGGTAAGGATATATCATCAGGTTCAACAGGTGTCACCACCTCTTGTTGAGTGTTAGTGTTTACTATAAGTTCTTCATCGGCAGACTCTTGAATTTCTTCAAGGTCTATTTTACTCCCATTGTCCTCTTTAGATATCATTTCTCTATCAAGGAACACTCCTCTTCGAGCTACAAACACCACATTATCCTTGGGTTTGTAAAACAAATATCCAAATGACTCTTTCAAATAACCGACAAAAAGACACTTTTCAGATTTGCTCATATTTTTCTGAGCTTCTCATCTAACAAACTCACAACCCAGATTTTTGATGTGCCTGCAAAAAAGGACGTGATTCCCTTCCACATCTCAAAAGTTTCCTTCGAGACCTTCTTAGTAGGTACAAGATTTAAGATATGGCGGTTGTCTCTAATGCGTAACCCCAGAAGCTTATTGGAAGTGTTGCTCGACACATCATAGATCAGAACCATTCTAACAGGGTTTTTATTTCTCCTCTCAGCAACACTCAATTTAGTTTGGTGATCAAGGAGGAGTGAACTTAAAACTATACCACATTTTTAAAGATGATTAAAAACTCGATACTAAGAGTATCTCCTCTCCCTATCGGTTCGGAGTACCTTTTATCTTTGGCTAGTTGGTTTCTCTTATTTCATATTTGGATACCTTTGAATAACTTAAAGGGATCCGAACTTAAGTTTAATCAATAAACATATCCTTATCTGCTGAAAAATCAACAGTAAACAAAACGTTGTACGTTTTCCAATCTTTTAGGCTAATCAAATGGTCCACACCATCCGTATGTACGAAGTCCAATAGTCCTTCACCTCTTGCATATGTTCTATGAATGGTATTTAGTCTCTTGCCCAATAAGCAAAATTCACATACATCATCCGATTTGAAGTCAAATGATTCCAATACTCCATCCTTTTGGAGTTGGACGATGCGTTTCTTATTTACGTACCCAAGACGAGAGTGCCATAATTTTGATTTATCAAGCTCATTAGACGAACTGATGTTGTGAATGGATATCGGATCTTAAGTAGGTAAAGTGATTGTTGTTGTGGATTGAAATCAACTAATGTTCACGGGATTTTACAAGTCTTGGATTTAAACCGAGAAAAGAATAGAATCTTTCAAGGGATTTTACAAAATCAAGAAGAAACCGTAAAACAAAAATTAGTTGAAGTTGGTGAAATCGTTGTTAAACTTGAAGTACGTGAGCTTTTGTTGACGATTAGTGAGCTTTTAAACCGATTCACGTTGTAAAGCTAACGGCTTAATTATATCTTGAAAGGACTAACGGTGAAAGAGTGATTTAACAATGAGGGTTTATTAACAAAGTTAGGACTTAGGATGAATGGAGTATGAATTCCAGAGACTAAACATGTAACTTTCGAAATTAGTTTATAAAATTAAATGTTTTCCCTCCATGCATATCATCTTCGTCATTTCAACGTAAAAGATATATGACGTTTTGTGTTATTGATCTCGCGGAGTGATACGGTAAGCGTCGGTAAAAAATAAATATACCACGATGATCGAAAACGAATCACGAACACAACGGTCTATGTTATAAGTCGTGTAGTCAACCGATGCTCGAAACCGAAAAACCGAAAATTTGTTAAAACGTTAAGATTTTGTGTTCCCCTCGTTTGGTCCTTAAAAATCTTGCCCGTTCGGTCCTTTATATGTTGCCCGTTCGGTACACTCGTTCGGCTCTTGAAAGGATGAACTCGTTCGGTCCTAGAAGAAATGAACTCGTTCGGTCCTCAAGTGAAAACTAGTTCGATCCTCTTGCTAGTTCGATGGTCTCACTGGTTCGATGGTTTCACTAGTTCGATGGTCTCACTGAATGTTGCTCGTTCGATCCTTGTTGATGTCACTCGTTCGATCCTTGCAATCTTACACTCGTTCGATCCTTGTGTATTTTACTCGTTCGATCCTTGTTACGTTTTCCACTCGTTCGATCCTTGTTGATGTCACTCGTTCGGCTGTTACTATAGAAACTCGATCGATGGTATTTGAATGTAATAGTTCGATGGTCGTTGAGAGATTCGTACCACAACAAAGAGTAACAAATATATATCTAGTTGAGAAGAAAAGTTGGACGAAAACAGAGATTGTTTAAAGCAACAAAACAGCAACAAAATGAAAAATGGTTTTTGTTAAAAGATAAATGAAAACAAAAAAATGAAACAAACACAACAAAACAACTTATATAAAATTGGTTTTCTATATTAAAAAAAAACGTTTATTTAAAAAACGTTTTTTGATGGAACTAACAAAACAAAACAACAACAAAAAAAATTAAAAAACATTTTTGTTTTGATGAAAACGTGGACGAAACAAAACAAAAAAAAATCACGAAACCCACCCGTGGCGAGTGATACCAAATGTTATCCCAAAAGCTTAATCCATTTCACAACATAAGCTATACCAATAAGCAAAATAGTAGAAAAGAGAAGAGAGAAAAGTTGGAAGATTTATTAGAGAGAAACTAGAGAGGTGGAAGATTACACACACACACAAACTATGCAAATGGTAACCAACACCCTCTCCATGTGTGGAGAGGGTTCTATTTATACCCTTGAGCCATGAGTGGCATGTGGGCTTTCTAACTTGGGCCGGGCTTGGCTTTTCTTGGGCTTTGAGCCCGAAACATGGACAATATTAGATTACAATCCAAGCCCGTTGAACCCGACTAGCCTATTACTTAACAAGACTAATTACGACTAATAAGACCGATAACATTCTTGTTCGACTTATATAAAATTAAGGCTAACAATCTCCCCCAATGTTGAGGTCTCTTTCTTCAAACTCCTCCGTACTACCGATGACGTTGAAGATATGACTTTTGACGTTTATGCTTTGCCTTGTTTTGGTCTTGTCTTGTTTGTAATGGCTTTGTTCATTCATGCTTTGTGATCTTGATCTTGAGCCTTTATCTTTTGACTTTGAGTTCTTGAGATCGTTATCTTGCATCATCTCCTTGACTTGAATCATCTTGATTTGACTTTCTTGATCAACTTGTGCTCTTGACCAACATGCTCATACTTGTTACATTCTTGTTTGACATATGTGATTATAAGTCTAACAATCTCCCCAATTGATGATTCTTTATTTGACTTTGAGGCTCTTTGATTAACAATTTAATTAATGCAACGATGTTGGATTTTCAAACGTACCCTTAGAGGTCGTTCTTTGTATCTTGTGTGATGTGTATTATGACGTCACGCCCCCGGACACGTGTTTCCGACTAGGCCCCGTTTGGGGGTATGACAGTATCATTCGTTAACTCCGTTTGTTTACCTTGGCTAAATTATTACTCTTGTATTTATTATGACGTTTGAAGGCTAATACCTTCGGGTATTAGCCATTATTATGAAGATCTGAATGTTTGGTATTTGTTTATACCGATTTCTTGATTTATCGTTAAGTGCTTGTTTATGTTTATCAATTTATACTTGTTTACGCGCTTTTGTATACGACCTATCATTCAACTGGATCTAGCAAAGTGGACCAAGCGGATCTAGAGTCAGGGATAGCTCTCCATATAGTAACATATACATCTAGAATAATAGTTACACAAGTATTGTCCTTCTAAGTCTGTGTCTATGATACGCTCCGGGCTTAATTAGTTAATTGGATATTGCCGATGGTTTATTGATCGTGTTGACTAGCAGATGACCTAGATAATTCAACAAATAACATTCTGATTCCATTGGATAGTTGGACAAGTGGACTACTAGTGTATAGATTGCCATTAAGCGGTAAGTGGGTAAAGTCTCTATGAGCTAGGGTTTAACAAGATCACCATTGCTTTAATCCCTAATATAGATTATAATCAGCAAATAAGGATGCTTTATGCGGATGCTTTAATTGAAAAATATTTAATGTATCTAGGTTTTAGGATGATGTTGTCTAGGTCTTAGGAATGATGTAACGCCCTAAGACTTAAGAATGATATGCCACCGTCGAGAGAAAAATCATGCACATTATAAGACAACAGACGTTCAAAATAGATTAATAATGGTTAATACAGTTTCCTTATATAAGGTTCGACCGCTCTTTTATCCTTTGTCTATTAGATTGCGTGGGTAACAGTGTCTTGAATTAATTATAGTCACCAACCAAACCGTGCCAGTCTCTCAGACTGAAAACCCCCTTTTCCCATTAGAATTAGGATTTAGACTGACATAGGTTTAACATAGGAATAAAATAGATATAAACATAGGTTAATAACTAAGATATTAATTAAATGATAGGTTTAAACCTCGACTCTCCATGATCGACCCCACTTACCACGAAACTACTCCGATCGAAGTAACATATCCCTTAAAGTGTTGTTTTTGGTTGAGTCGGCAAAATATAAATGTAAAACTTGAAACAATAAAATATACACCACACAACGACACATCAAGTTTTTGGCGTCGTTGCCGGGGAGTGAAAATTAATCTTGATATTTATTTTGATATTTTTTTGTTTAACATTAGATTAGATCTAACCCTTAGGATTAGTTTAATTTAGATTAGTGTATATTCTTGTATATTCTATATATTTTGTATATTTGTCTTTAATTGTTTGCTTGTATATATTTGAGTGTTTAATTGTTTGTGTATTTAATTGTTTTTCTTGAATACACTATTTTGGTCGACAGTTAAATACGGCGTATCCATTTCTCTATCCAATATAGCGTATTCATCCCAACAAATTAATACGGCATATCCACTTCCGTTGGATATGACGTATTGATCATCTGATAAAATTCTTGGAACTTTTAAGCCAATTTTTAATACCTTTCTTCCGCTGGTTCTACTGATAATTTTCTGGGTATTTTTCAGTAAGAATGACAAAGGTTTCCAAAGGAGAGTTTGAGAAAATTAAGGATATTAAGGTCGAAGATGATTCGCTCGCTTACGATTCACCACTTGAAGTTTTCAACTGTGAAGTTAGTCGATTAAGCAAAATGGATGACGATTTATTCACATATGAAGTTGAAATTTCTAACATCCCATGTGACTTAAGAGTAGATGATGATTCAGAGCATGAAGCTGATGATATGGGATTGGATCCGTCTAATATTACATTTACTGAATGGTTGGGATCAAAGTTTTTCAACTACAAAATAATAGATCATTATACTATAAAAGCATTATGGATTTACTGGATAAGAGGAGATGATGAGGTAGAACTCACTAATGAAGAATTTTCTGATAATGATGATGAAATTGCTGAAGTATTTAGAATCAACACTAATATATTTGACTACAAGACACCTATCTATTCAGCATTCAACGAATTTAATTATCTTCTAAAGGTAGATCCGGACTTACTTACAAAGGATATTATAGGGTTTAAAACCTATGATGATTACAAAGACGACTGGATCTACGAATGGAATAAGGATGTACCATGGGTTGATGAGAAACCATGGACTGACACTGGAGTTTGGACAAAACCGAAGCCAGTCATACATACTTACAAGCCTTTCAATTATAAAACAGGGTATTCGAAATGGCCAACATGTAGTTGGATGGATGATGGATACTGTAATAGAGGAAACTTACCTGAAACTTTTATTATTGAAAATCAACTCCATTATCAAGATTACGTGTGGTACGAAGCTTTGGAAGATAGTAAGCTTAAAGATGAAGCTTTAAGAAACAAGGCTATCATGGATGGATTTATCAAAGATGATGGTGATGAGTCAAGTTATGAACAAATAAGACGATGGGACATATATACAAACTATGATGATACTTATAAGACAAATCATGATGATAATGAAAGAGAAGAATTATGTGAAGTTCATGAGCCACCGGTATACACGATACAAATATTCGAGATGATCAAGTATTCATTCGGGCAAGACGAAGAATATGTTGCTATTAAAGAAGATGAATACGACGATCTAGCAAGAACAAGTAATAATGCATGCCGTACGTATCAAGAAATCTTTCGTATAATGGACGAAGGATGGATGGTGACTAGAGCTGAGTAAAAACGAAGTTGAAGAAAAGTCTAACTTAAAGACTTCGCTGTAAACAAAAGTGCTTCTCGGGAGACAACCCAAAATGTTATTTAATTTTGTTATCGAGTCTGTCTCCTCAGACTTCAATACGACGTATCCGTTCCACCTCATACGGCGTATTGATTATCTGGACGTTATCAGTCTTTACTTTTTATGCACTTTAAAAACATTATTGCCAGTTCTGCGAATACGCCGTATTTAATTATTTGATACGCCGTATCCACAGACTGACCCGTATTTAGTTTGTTTTAGTTTAGTTTAAATTAACCGTAGGTACCAATATATGAATGCACCTATTTTTCTTATATTTTACGTAGGACCTCGTGAAGGAAATATTGACGAATATTGGTGGAGAATTTACGAATCTGGAGATCTTAAAGTGTTGAAGTCTTGAAACCTCAAGCCGGCTGTTCAACATAAAATCTTGCTCATAAAGGCAAATTGGAGAATCTACCGAGCAAAAATCAAGGGAGTTTCTCATTCTAATTCTTTTTAAATTCCCGTATTTAATGTTTTATATATATACAATGAGGACGTTGTATAATTCAAATGGGGGATGGAATTAGAATGTTTAGTTAATAGATTTTGTCATCTCAACGGTTACTTTGATTTTCTTACGAATGAGTAGGATGTGCCATTTTGAGATAAGGACAAATCTCTTCGACGGAAGATTGTATGGATCCTCAAGTGCAAACTTGAAATTATTGAGACGTTTCTTAGTTATATTGTATATGATTGAGGTTGGATGAGTTAATTTGGTATAGAAAGGATCTTTTGTTGAAGAAGTGTTGTGTTTGTTGATGGATTTTAAAGACCATTCATTGTTATAAAAACAATGTCCTTTAAACGAAATGTTGAGTAGTGTTTCAAAATCTCGAAATGATGCACCAACTCGTTTACCATTTATTTCAAACAATATGATCCAAAGATCACTTACTAGAGTGAGTTCAAACGTTTGATAAAATTCATGTATGAATTTTGGATATAAGTTCCCTTTTAAATGAAGGAGGGTTTGAAATCCAGTTTTGTTTAGGTTCTTTTCTAAGGTACCTTTGGAATCGAATGTTTTGTCAACAATTCTTCCTTTATGAATAGGTCGACAAGGCATTTTTAGATATGGTGATTTTGAAGAAGAGTTGGTGTGATTAGGAGGGTAAGATTTGTTTGGAGTTAAAGAAATGTGAGTTTTTGTATTCATCTTAAGACATTCTTTTTCACCTATCATCAATAAGAGTGTTTTAGTTTGTGTCATTCATAATTTTCAATATCCTTTAGACAAATGACTAGTGTGTGCCTATATGTAACAAATGTGGAGTTGCGGTTAACTCGACCTAGAAATAAAACCTAAGAGTTAACCCAAACGCTCCTTAATTTAATTTTGCTCATCCAAACATGTAGAAAAATACATATGAATCATGCATCTCGACTTTTGTTCATGAGATCATTATGCATGTATGCAAAAACATTTTTAGAGTGTATTAACAATGCATAAAAACAATTTTATTGTGATCCTAACGTGAGTAATTTTGAAAATAAAATTAGGGTTTTGTGTTAAAACAATTTTTGACAAACACTCTTCAATCATGCAAATCCTATGTCTTACAGAAAGCTTTATTAGTTAACATTGTGTTATTGTAGTCATCCTAATTGTACACTATTGCACTAAAAACTGAAAATTCCCAATTTTAATTTGTGTTCTCATTGAAAACCTAGACACAATTTTTAAACGAAAAATAGAAGATATGCTTACAATTAATGATGTTAATGAGCGTCTTAAGGATGTATTGGTAGGTGTTGATTTGATCTTCAATTAGTGTTTTGATGGTTGATTTTAAGTTTTGGTGGTTTTTGGGTCGTGGTTCATTCAATTGGTGGAAGAAAGGTATTATAGTAATGTGTTTGTTTTGTGTTTTTTTAGAGTTGAAAGGTGACAGACATATGGCTCTCACTGGTGGCGGTCCCATATCGATATGGGAGCCGCCCATTTTAATCCGAGGGCCGCCGGTGATATGGTGACCTCCTCAGTTGAGGGTTTTGGACTTAAATTTTGACAGAATTTTTACAAAGAGGAGTGACGTTTTAATCTGCATTTTGCGAATTAAAAATGCTCAAAGTACTTCGAACAAGTATTTAAGTTGTCACGACACGGAGTGGAACACGGACTAGAATCGAGACAGAAAAAAGAAGAGAATTTATGGAATGTGTTCCATCATTCCTAAACCAAGACGTAGATAGTGGAACGATTCATGTTTAAGGGGTTCAGTAAGAATGTCGGCGATGTTGTCAACGTAACGGACTTTTTCGATAGATATATGTCCTTTCTGAACATTATCACGAAGAAAGTGGTGATGAAATTTCGATGTGTTTAGTTCGAGAATGTTGCACAGGGTTTTTGCTAAGGTCAATCGCGCTTTTATTGTCGCACATAATCGGGACGTCGTCGTAGTCGATAAGAGCTTGTTTTATCCATAGTGCTTGTTGACATGCCTTTCTGGCGCTTACGTATTCGGCTTCTGTAGTGGATATAGCAAGAGCGGCTTGTTTCTACGAGAACCAAGATGTCAAAACAACATCCCACGAACGTACAAATACCGCTAGTGCTCTTCGGTCTACATAATCTCCCGCATGATTAGAGTTGGCATATACTATGGTTTCTATGTCGGTCACCTTAGGATACCATAATCTTAAGTGCGTAGTGCCTTTAATGTATCGGAAGATATGCTTAACCGCTTCAAGGTGAGAGGTTTTTGGAGCCTCTTGGAAGCAGGCACAAAGGCAGACACTAAACATGATATCGGGCCTACTTTTGTCGTTAGGTTAAATAAAACTTCCCTATCATGCCTCGATACTTGGTACTCTCTACCGACTCACACTCTTCTTATTTCGTGAGTTTAGTATCGGAAAACATGGGGGTTTTCATTGGTTTAGAATCTTCTAAGTCAAATTTATTAAATCATTTCTTTAATATAGTTAGATTCGAATTAAAGAAGATCCATATGTCATTTTTTGTTTTATTTGTTAATCCAAGAAGAAGTTAAAGTTCACCCATCATGCTCATCTCGAACTCGTCATGCATGATTTTGGCAAAATCATCACACAAGTCTTGACAAGTCGAGCCGAATATAATGTCATCGACATATATTTGAACGATGATAAGATTTGAACTTTTCTTCTTAGTATAAAGTGTGTTATCTACCATTCCCATTTTATACTCATGTTTAACAAGAAAAGCTTTCAATCTATCATACCAAGCTTTGGGTACTTGTTTAAGACCATATAAAGCTTTTTTAAGTTTATAAACATGATCCTGGTTTTTTAAATGTCAATGAGCCCGGAGGTTGTGCCACGTATACCTCCTCATTGATAAAACCATTTAGGAATGCACTTTTTACATCCATTTGGAATAGCTTAAAATCTAAAGCACAAGCATAAGCTAATAATATCCTAATAGACTCAAGTCTAGCAACTAGGGCATAAGTTTCATCATAATCGATGCCCTCTTGTTGATTATAGCCTTGAGCAACTAACCTAGCCTTATTTCGAGAAACGATACCGTTCTCGTCTAACTTATTTCTAAACACCCACTTAGTTCCTATGATTGTCATATTTCTAGGTTGTGGAACTAACTCCCAAACATCATTAGCAATGAATTGATTTAATTCTTCTTGCATAGCGATTATCCAACTTTCATCTGTTAAAGCTTCATTCACATTATTAGGTTATATAGTTGATATAAAACAAAAGAAGTTACTTTGGTTTTGGGCTTGTGACCTAAGAGTTCTTTGGTTAAGGTTTTCTATGACATTTTCTAATAGATGGTTCCTAGATTCCTTAATATTGACTACTTCATCAATCTCTAAAGTTTCATCCTCAATGTCATTTTCTAAGTTTTTCTTTTCGGCAACCTTAATTGCTTCTTCTTCATCTAAGTCATCATCCACCAAGGGTGATGTCTTAGAGGGTGGAGGAGTTTCATCGAATGTCACGTTGAGTGATTCTTCAATTTTCCTAGTGTGTTTATTAAGGATGATGTAGGCTTTACTATTTTGGGAGTAACCTAAAAAGCACTCATTCGTTGACTTTGGAGTCAAACCTTAGTGTAGTCTTGGTGTTTAAAATGAAGCACTTGCTTCCAAACACTCTAAAATAATCAAGAGTAGGTTTCCTACCTCTCAAGAGTTCATAAGGTGTTTTTCCTAGGATGGCTCTAATTAGGATTCGGTTGAGAATGTATGTTGAAGTATCTACGGCGTTACACCAAAACTTTTGTGGTAATGATTGTTCATTCAACATTATTCTACTCATTTCTTGTAGTGTCCTATTTTTCCTTTCTACCACGCCATTTGATTGTTGACTGTGCGTTAGAGCTGTGAAGTTTTGTGTTATCCATTGCATTTCAAAACTCTCTATTTAAATTCATTATCAAATTCTCTACCGTTGGTTCGGTTCTTATTGACATTGTTGTAACATCTCAATTGGTTTTTGAATTTTCATACTAAATATTTCAAATGATCGAAGCTTTGGTTTATCTTTAAGGAAATCTTGTCCGAGTATACTAGAGGTAGTCATCTACTATGACTTAGGTGTAGCGGTTTCCTTCGTAACTCGTAGACGGATCGGGACCGAAGACGATCTTATGAAGGAGTTCTAGGCATCTAGTTTGTTGAGCTATATTTCCTCTAGATTTGTGACTAGGTGAGCTTGTTTTCTAATTTTGCAAGCATCACAGAAGTGTGATCAAACTTAAGCTTAGGTAAGTTTCTAACTAATTCCTTAGATTCTAATGATTGAATGAGACGCATATTAGCGTGACCTAATCTCCTATGCCACAACGTGGAGTTTTCATCAATCGTTGCAAGACAAATTTTGTCTTTGGCTTAGTTCCTAATTCCATCACATATAAGCTTTCCTAGGTTTTTGATTACTTAACATTTCATTTAAGCAATGTGTACTCTTTTCAAATTTGTTTAATCTAGTAGATTCATCTTTGTGTTTTCCATTCTCAATTTTAAGTACATGACAGTTTACACAATCGAGATCAACTCCCTTATTTTTCTCGAGTGTGGACAATTTATCTTTTAATTCTCTAAGCGCATTTTCTAGACTATTTCTAGTAGCTTTTAACTTTTTGTTTTAGTGATTATCTTTAGACTTATTTTGCATAACTTATCATATTCGTTGTCTAAAGCTATATCATCAATTGACGAGTTTTCATCACTAAAGTAAGATAATTCGGAACATACCTCACTTGATGTGTGAGCTACAAGACACGTTTCATCTTTGACCTTTTCATCATCTTCTTCAACACTATCGCTCTAAGAACCTTCGACAAAAGCTCTTTGGTTCTTATCTTTCGGTGGTTTTGGACATTCTCTAATAAGATGATTTGGGTCGCCACATCTAAAGCATTTTCTATCACCTTTACCATTCTTGTCATCACGACTTCTTTGGAACGCCTTTTTGTCGTTCCGAGGTTGTCTCACGAATCTACCTCTTCTTTTAAAGAACTTCTTGAAGTCTCTTACCGCCATGGCGTACTCTTCGTCTTCACTACCGGAAGTTGAACATTCTTCATCACTAGATTCTTTCTTAGCCTTTAAAGCAATATATTTTCTTTCAACTTTTGCTTTGACTATTTCAGAATCTTTCTTGATGATCATTTCGTGAACCTTGAGGTTCCCGATTAGTTCATCAAGAGATAGTGACATTAAGTCTTTCGACTCTTCAATCGCCGTGACCTTTGCTCTCCATTTAGGATGTAGAGCTCTAAGAAACTTCCTTACGTAGTTCTTACTAGAATAACCTTCATCAAGAGCTTTAAGACTAGTAATAATAGTATTAAATCTAGCAAAAGCACTATCTATAGATTCGTCTTCAGAAATGACGAATTGTTCATATTGTTGAACCAAAAGGTCGATCTTATTATCTTTGACTTGGCTATTACCTTGATGGGTGATTAACAAAGTTTTCCAAATTTCTTTTTCCGTTTTACACATGAAAATTATTTCATATTCTTTTCTAAGCAAAGCATTGTAAATAACCATTTTGGCTTCATTATTTTTCGCAAGTCTCTTTTTGAGATCATCAGTTTGTTTTTCAAAAGGGAAAAAGGGGCTTACCACATTCCCATTTGGTTAATTTTCAATTTGTACCCAAGCGAATGTGTCAAATCCCCTTGGTACTAACAGGCAAAGATTCCCTAGATATTTTGAACAACATACACATATGACTCGGATCAATAATCCAATCCCTAACCACTACTCGCTTTCCTAGAGGGAGGTCTTATGCACTCATATCTGCCTCTTCTAGAACTTATTGGATCATAGATCGATAAGCTTTAACAATACCATATATTTTAAAAATCTTGAGTGACCTTGCTCCTGATACCAATTGTGGAAACTAGAAAGGGGGGTTGAATAGTTTACACGTTTGTTTTACGGTTTAAAAGTTTACTTTCAAAAATGTTTAGATCCGAGTTATATGTTCAATCAAATATGATTATGACAGCAATAACTATTAAACAAAAAACTAAATAAAACAATTATAATAATGTAAAAGGATAGGAAAGAAAACAACCAAAACAAAGGACATGAGTTTTTATAGGTGTTTGCTACGAAACGAACCTATTCGCCCCTACTCCACCCACGAGTATCTAATCGTGATTTCACTATGTAAACAAGCTCCTTTTAAGGCGGAGAAAACCGGTTTACACGTCACTTACGTTATTATTCTGATAACTAAGCTAAATGTCGAGTCTAATCTTAAGCTTAGATACCATATCTACACTTAAAAGATATATGCACTCACAAGATTCTACACTATCGGATCTCATAATATCCAAATCACATTAAAATACACAAAGATAATACATAGAGATTTTGGTTACTTAGAAGAAATGGGAGATATCACTAATTAACAATTTCGTTTCTTGACGTATCGATGTGTTCTTCTCTTGCACTTGAATGAGAGGGAAAGAGATGATGAGAAGAAGAGATTAGTTCAATTGAACAAGATCTAAATATGTTAGTGATCAAGAGTTTTAGTGAGAGAAAGAAGTTTTAGAGAGAGAAAGAAAAGACTAAAAAATTTCGTGCAAAGAGGAATATTTTTCTGCTGGGAATGGAGCAGTATTTATAGGCAGGGAATCCCAACGGCTCTTAGGGGCATGGTCCTTCTTATATATAAGGGGACGCACCAGGCCTATCAAGGGCGGCAGTTGCATAGACTCCCGCTCCCTTTTTTGTTTTTTGGAGGAATGTTGTTTCTGGTATAGAAGCTTTGTTTTGGGGGAAAATTTGAATTTCAAATTTTAAGTTTTTAATAAAACATTTTATTTTAACTAGAGAATATTTTGTAAATGTATTTTTGAGAAAATACTTTTGTAGAATTAAAAGTGAGGATTAAGAGAAAAATATTTTCTTGATTACTAATCATGCTTAATTATTTTGTTTGTCCATACCTTAAGTGATCACTAATCTTAGAAATAAAATTTTACATTTAATAATTTGTAAACGTTTATTTTTATTGTAAACGTTTTTATATTTTGTTATTATCAAAACGTTGAGAGGTCGAAAAAATATAAATAACGTTTTTAGGCATTATTTGTATTAACAGATTCAATTTCTTTTTCAAGAGAATGAACATATTTTAAATCTTCAACCATCTTTCTTTCAAAAATCGATAAAAGTCATCCACATCAGTTGCAAGATCTTCAACTGTTGGATTTATTTTCTGTTCAATCACATTTTTCATTTATGGACTGATTGGAATGTTCCAAATAGTTCCTTTAATGATTTTGGGACAGTATTCTATTCCTTAAAACAATGACTGAACATCTTTCTTTATAAACTCTAATTTTGTAGAACTTTTACATTTTTGAGCCCACGGAATGGTTTAATCCATCCGTTTTGCAACAAAAAGGTTTGTTTATTGAAAACCTCTTTGGTGTTTACATTATTTGTTGATTTATTTATTCCCGAATTGTTTGAAAAATATTTTTGTTCAGTCGACTTGTTTCTTTGTGGAACGAACAAATCATAAAGATTATTAAAGTTTTTATAATCAAAAGATTTGATTAAATCACTTAATTTTGATCAAATCTCTTAGGCATCACGAAATGTTTCGTCAGATTCAGGTGCAAGCATTAAAGCAAGATTATCATTATAACAACGTATATCATAAATACGTGTAATCACACTTTGTGCTTTCTTAAGGTACTGAGGTTTAGCAAAACTCGTTTTACAATTACGATTAAGCATGGTCATTGTTTGAACTGATTGTCCTGTTTTATATACAATATCATTCAAAACTTTAACTTGATTTTCTAAAGAAATAACCTTTTTAATTTCCTTTTCTTCACGAGTTTTGTAAAACCTCTTTTGTTCCTCTTTTTCATATGAGATGGTGGAGATGCTCTTTTGATGTGTAGAAAGCTCTTTTTCCATATTTGAAATTTTCTTATTTAATTAAATTATCTTTTGAGTATAGTCAGTAAATGATTTTTCAGAGCTAGCTTTTTGTTGTGCGAGTAAACCATATGCTTTTGTACAATCATTTTCAGCATCTTTCACGCATTTCATATCTCTATACCGAGTAATTTCAAGTTGAACCTTGTTAATATCTTTGCTTAAGGTCGTGTTTACCTGAACCTATTTCTTTGTTTGCTTCTTGAAGAGCTGATGTTTCTAACGATTTATTTCATTTTTTATTTTCATTAATTTCACATTTAAGTTGTTCATTTAAAGTAGCACATAAAACACATTCTTGATCTATATCATCCTAGTCAGCCTCTCCTTTATCACTACACATATTTGATGAATCAGGACTAATATTGCTATCGTCCTTTTCCACTAGATATGTGTCATTGATGCTTTCAGGTTGTTTAGGATGCTGCCTCTCATTGGCAAACACATTATAGTGATCATAAGTAGTGTGTACCTTTTCCAATGGCGCAATATCAAAGATAGGTCCAGAATTGTCAGCATCTTCTAGAATGACCTCTTGAACCTTTGCCATGAACAGGTAATGTGCTTCCAATTCATGATTTCCATGTTCATCATCACTATCATCTCTCCAATTAGCTTGTTTTGCAATCAACTGAAAAACAGCTTCCTTTTGCTTACATAGCAGCATCTTTTGTTTGTGATAAGCTAAATCCCTTAGCCTTTTTGGCTTCTTACATTCCCTTGCTACATGCCCAAATTACTTATAGTTGAAACGCTAAATCCCAATCTGCTGCACTACTTGAGTACCTACATTTTACCTAGCCCCAACAACATTCACTACCCTCTGATTATCATACTGCCTAGTATGTCGGTCATACCCAGTTCCTTTGTTGGTTATTGGAGTATTGTCAATACTCATGTTCCTGGTGTTTGATGAAGTTCTAAGGTTGTTGTTGGTAAGTTTGTAGATTTTCTTGAAAGACATTGAGATTAAAGCCACGAGTCTGTTAATCTCTTTCTCCTTTAAAAATGCTTCATCATCATCATCAACTACTTCATGTTCTGGATCATAAGTAGGTGGAGGAGAGTTAACAATTGTTTTACCTCTGTTTCTAGTAGCAGCTTATGATCTGGTTGACGAACTTTGAGAGTAGTGGGTGGGATTATGTTGAGGTTGATACACTGGTTGTTGTTGAGCTACAAGTGCAAGTGGATTAGCGGTACGTGCTAGTCTTTCAGATCTTATGTCATTGACTTCATTCTGGTGTTGTTTGAGGATGTCATAAAGTTTGTTATCAGAAACATTTTTTAAGTCTTAGTTCTGCTTAACAATGGTCACAAACCTCTGCCATTCTGGTTTTAGTTGAAGTAAGAACTGAACATTCACTTGATGATTGGTAACAATGCATTGGTTTCTAATAAGCTCATTTATCATTTTGAAGAACCGTGAGTAATACGAATCAAGTGATTCACCATCTCGTGATGTGAATTTACCAAACTTCTAGAATAGACTGGTTTCAAGATCTTGCACATTGATTGACTCACCCTGTTTCAACCTTTCAATAGCTTTCTGAATCTCTATAGCATTAGGACAAGAATCAATTGCAGAGTAAATATCATTATCAATCCCCGTAAGAATGATCTGAATAGCTTCAACTTTAGCATCCATCTTCTTTTTGATCTCCCCTAAAACAGTTGCCTAGCTTTCTTTGATTCTATCTTGACGTGTTTGATTACCCCCATTTGTACCATCTGTTACAGATGTTTTTGGAGCTGGATTAGGAATCCATTGGTACACATATGGTGGATTCTTACGACAGTAGTAGATTAGCTTTTGATTAGGTTTAGTGTCAATGTATCCTTTGATTATGAATTTCCACTGAATGTAATTACCAGTTGATAACATTGGAGGACGGTCTTTACCACCAGCTTTCATGATGGCATTGTGAAGAACACTTGATGTTTGAGTTAGAAAATTGTTGTTGGTATTAGACATTTTGATGTTGTTGTGAATAGATATCAGATCTTAAGTTGATGTAGTGATTGATTGTGATGTTGTTTTAAGTGATTATGATGTTGTTTTAAGTGTTTTTTATTTGAGTTTTTATTGTGATTGAAGTTTGGAATTTGTTTAGAGAAGTATGTTTAAATCGCTGGTTGAATGATGCCAAATTGCTACTTTGATTAGGAAAAATCGCATCTTGAGGTCAAATTGCATGTTTTGATCAGGACAACTCGCACATTTTGAGGTCAAATTGCATGTTTTGATTAGGACAAATCGCACGTTTTTAAGGTCAAATGGCATGTTTTTGAGGTCAAATCGCATGTCTTTGAGGCCAAATCGCATGATGAACTGACCAAACCACACATTTTGCATAAAAGCATAAACGAACCAAAACACTAAAAAAATGGTTAAACCCACAATTTTAAACTTTTTTTTCTTGATTTTTTTTGCAAAACTAACTATATCTAAGCTATATCTAACATAAAAACACAAAATTTAACATTTTTAACACCAAAAATTTTACCATTATTTTTCATGTATAATAGCTTAAAACATAAGATTTCTTATATTTTTGCAAGATAAACACAAATAATCAACACGTAATCAACCCTTTGGCGACTAATACCACATGTTATCCTAATATATTTCCATATCACATACAAAAATAGTAGAAACTTAGAGAGAGAAAGAGAGAGTTTTAGAGAGAGAAACAAAGAAAGAAGAAAAGAGAAAGGTGGAAGATTACTATGTGTAAAATGGTAACCAACACCCTCCTGACATTCTAGGAGGGTGGTATTTATAGTCCAAGGCCTATTTGGATCGTGGGATTTCCTAACTTGGGCCAGACTTGGCTTGTTGTTTGGCTTTGGCCTGAAACATGGACAATATTAGCTTAAAGTCTAAGCACGTTAAACTCGACTAGCCTGTTACAATACAAGACTATTAATAACTAAGATGACCGATGACATTCTTGTTTGACTTGATAAAATTAAGACTAACAGAATGATTGACATCCACAGTTGGGTCATATGTTGTTTATAGTGACGAGTAGAAGTTGCGTACTGTCGTAATACTAGTTACTTTTATGGTATACTCACTAAACCAACTTCCCCTAATTCTTTCAAACTTATTTTGATTTGAAATCATTATTGATGGTAAGAAATTGCGTTTTATAGGAATGTATCGCATGTTGATGTCAAGTTAGATAGATTAACAGAATGCTTCGGCTATAATTAGAAAGAAAATGATCATTGTAGGTGGTGAATCTGGAAACAAGTTGTTAGAATATGTACAAGTACATTTACTTATAGTTTTTGGCTGTTAATTAGCTACAGTCAAAACTCAAAGTACGCCAATTGTGTAACTATGAGCTGAGGTAGCGAACGAGACAAATAATGGATGGAAATTCTCCACTTAGTGGCTACTGCTTCTATATACTCAGCAGCAGGTGGTGGTGAGTTTCTTTGTCTTGAGATACCATCCTAAAATCAGCTCGAATTATCAACTAACCGATAAGTGTAGAATTGACAACACTTAGACTGATCAGCACCTTGAGGACACATCTTCTCTTTGTATTTGTATATGTTATAAATAATATGCTTATTAACCTGTTTTGCTTTATTATCCTATTTTTATGGAACAAAATGACACATTATTTTCTCATCTAATTGCTATAGAATTTTTTTATGGAACTAATGTTAAGGGATGTTTGGGTTAGCCTATATTACGCGTTTGCTGGCTTATTTAAATTGTATCTAATGGAAATGTGACGAACATTATGTTGGAGTATGCTCATGTCATAATAAATAATTATACGGCGAGACACGTGTGAGCCTATGGGGTCACACACATATACACTGAGGTACCATTTTATATATCGTGTTTATTGTATTTACGGTATATAAATAACCTACGTAACGCAAGATCAATATCGGGCCTCTAATAACTAAGTAATGGACTTAGTTTATTGGACATGGAAATCAAAAGAGAAGCCAATAAAGCCCATAAGGGGCCCGACCTTAAGAGGTTATAAAGATGGGATAAGATCAAGTTGTATTTAGTCAAATATATGGGAGAATCTCCTATTTATGTAGATATAACTTGCCAAAATGTTTTTGGAAAGCTCTTTCTCCCTCTATCTTTTGATTACATACGGCACAAACAAACCCCCTTTAAGGGTTTGTGGTTTTCTTGATCCAACACATGGAATCTTGTTTATTCAATGTGTATTACATGGTTACGGGGTTAAAGACTAGCATCTATTGGTATACGGTGAAGTGTAGTATGGATACATCATAGAGGTGATCTCCTTTGATCACTTGGTTTCATTGGGTGTTTCGTGTAAAGGTGAAGGTCACCATTTGATTCTACCGATCACGCTACAAAGGTAATACTCTTCTTGTTTTTATAATGATTGATCATATGACTCTATGGATCCGTTGATTGGTGATTTATCCGCTGCGTTTAATTGTTAATAATATGTTTTTTAATTATTAAATCACCTAAAGTGGTATCACGAGCCATCATATGATGTCATATGATCATCGTGTATGCGTAAAAATGGCTAAAAAAACGTGTTTTGATGGATTCAAAAGGAGGATTTTAAACAGCCCCCAAGGCCTATTTTTTGAAAATAATTTGACCCAAATAGGGTCTTCTGATCTGTGATTTTTGATCCCATAGCCATTTGTTATGCATACTTTAATTGGTTTAGTTATCGGGTACGTGTAAAAGGGCCTAAATCGTGCGTTTTGGAACGATTCATGAATCGGTTTTAAATCAGCCCCTTGGGCATTATTTTCTAAATTAATATGGTTTTTATAAGGTCTTTAATACAGTACTAAATGATCCTTAAGCCATTGGTTACACGTACAAATTGGGGTTTTAATTATTGTTAATTTATTTCTTCGAATCGTTGGCTAACAATTTATTTCTTGTTAATTACTTTGTATCCATGGCAAATACATGCATGTTTGGCCATGGACTTAGCCAACACCTTGTTAATACATGATATTATGGTATTATTATGTTGTGTATGCAAAGCCGATGAAAACCTAGACCACTTATGACTTGATTCGCTATTAATTGCATTTAATTTCAGTTTTTGGGTTTGCCATTGTTTCGGCTTCTTTTTGTATGCTTTTAATTTTCATTGTGGCCATTATTTTGGAACTTTACAGTAGTTAGATGATAAGATAAATGTATTCAATTATAAAATTATTGTAACCGTTGTTTGGATTCGAATGGCGCAAGAGTTAAAGGCATAAAGTCAAATTCAGAGTTGCTGGAGTGACTTCCACTAAAAGTGGGTTTCCCGGAGTTTTACAAGGAGTTAGAAGCTGAAATTTAAGGAGCAGGTGCACAACTCATGGGGATACAATTTCTTCAACTGGAGCTCAGATTGGGGAAGAATCCTTCTAGGATTTTTAGGCCCGTCAAGTCAGTTGAAATTTTATGGCAGTTTTGGGCTTCAAGTCCATTAAGGGTTTCACTTGCTCATGATGGTTCTTGGAGCAAGTGGGAGCCCTCCTTGTGGTTGTGTGGTTAACCCTTAGTTGACTTCTTGGTTCTTGTGATGGCTCACGAGACCAAGCATAGGTTTTTCATCGGTTGAGGCTTTGCATACTTGTGGTTGTGTTTGTTTGTTTGCTTTTATATATGTTTGGAATGTATATAACTTGCAAATGTTTTTATAAAACTAAAAATAAAACACAAACCAATTTTAGAAACTAAATCTTTGATTTAGTTTAAAGTTTAAATATGATTTGAAACTAAACACTTGTTTTTATATAAATAACACTAAATAAATGTTATGATTGTTATTTAATTTATGTATTGTTCAAACTAATATTTATTCCACCTAGGTTATATATATTAGTCATGAAAATGAACAACTTGACACACATAAAAACAAGTATTAGACTTAAGTTAAAAATAGTTTTTTAACTTGTGCTACGAAGGATGAATGCATGCTTCCTCGTACACACTTTTTGATCATGTATTTATCAAAAATAATACCCGTCAAATTTAATTCATGCCATCCAATTGGTTGAGAACACTTGCAATTGCTCTTCACTCTGCGTGAGACGTAGATGAATTGTAACACAAGGTGATTATTCTCTATGTGTGATACCTAGATATATTCTCACATGTTCTCGCATTAAATGACTTAATCGAGTTAAGAAGGGGAGACCTTGGCTCGAGGAAAGGATGGGACTAAACATGCCAACTTGACATTGTTTCTCTGGTTACAAATGTCATGAGTCCCATATGGTTTAAGAATTGTACAAGTTTTGCAATTGGTGAACGTCACCTACCTATTGAATCTATCATTGCTAGCAGATCAACTGATGTGATGGTGGAACCTCAATGAGGATCGTAGCCTTTCGTAAAATTAATTGTTTTATATTATAAACTTGGGTAGTTAATTTTAAAAGGATTAATTATCAAAAATACTAAATTGAACTTTGTAATTTCTATTAATGACATTTATGCAACACAAACCATAAACAAAAGTTTGTTTCCTTTCCTTATTAGAGGAAGAAAAACTAAGTCTTTTTTCCTTGTAATAAAAGACTTATTCCTATCCTTTCTACTTGTATGAGAAAGCTATAATAGGAACACTTGAATTTTCCAATCCTACTCAAACTCAAAGCATACTTACTCGAGAAATCATTTTGTCTTGAAAAGTCTAACGGTTAAGTAAGGTTGCATATCTTACTTGGATGACTAGAGAACATGTATTCTATATCCACCAAAATGATACATCTTGAAGCGTCAAGACATGGTATGAGTTTTAATAATTAAAAATGGAAATCTCAATAAATCGAGAAAGAGAAAAGAAAATTAATAGCATGTTTTCTAGTAGTTTTCCTTAACTCGATATTTTTCCTAAGATTCTACACACCCTTGAGGTAATGTAGAAAGAGGAATTACATGCAAAACTTTCAAGTTAAAGAGTGGCATTGATGGCTAGTCCATCATAGTAGAACTTGATGCACTGCCTTGAATATCTAAGTACATGTTTACTAGTCCGTGAGGCTCACATTAGAGATAATGTGCAGATATTCAAAGAGCAGAAAAGTAAATAAATTGCTACTTGCACTTCATTGGTATAGACACACATTTAATGTTGTCTTATCCAGTGAGAGCAATGCATTTTACTACTAATATAGACGCACATGTAATGTTGTCTAAATTTAGTGGGAGCTATGAGTTTATCACCTTGTAAGTGACCTATTTTATTTCTAGCTGGTCTTGAAATAATACATTACTTTTCAAATATGAAGCATCATAGTTTTATAAGAATCATTGCATATTATTCTATTAGATAACTTGTCGCTTTTTTGATGTCGCTGCCTGAATCGTTATCTATACAATAATTATGCACGATTGCTTATTAAACAATAAAGTTCTATATATATACTTCTAATGCAAATGTAATTTTAGCTTTGAGTTAAATGATATCATATCTGTGACATTGTCATATTATTCATACAAACATACGAAAAGCATGGTAGGCTCATAACCCACTAGTCCTAGGATCGTAACCTGACTCATGAATATGCTCATTTGTTGTATAAATGCTTGATGTTGTGCCATGCACAAGTGGAAGAAATCTTAATTGTGTGCAAGGTACAAAACATAATAATATGACTAATGGTTTTTCTTAACCGCGTGGTAAAAAAACTAATATTATAATAGGACTTATACACCTCGATGTATGTTGCCCTACTTATAACTAGTGTCACTTAATAATGAATAACTACTTCATCATATTCACTAAAAGGTTTAGAAAATATGATTATGTCTTCTTGTAAAGACATAAATAAGAAGTAAATACCTACTTTATCATATTCACTAAAAGGTTTAAGCAATATGATTGTGTCTTCTTGTAAAGACATCAATAAGAAGTATGTAATTAACTTGAAAAGACTGTTGAAGCCAAGAGTCGGCGTTCAATAATACTTTATTTAATATGCTTGTGACTTCTTGTAAAGACATAAACATAAAGTCCTTGAAATGTTCTAAGAATTATAAAGTAAGCAATTGACTTTTCATGTCTCCTTGTCACGACATGTACATGAAGTCATTGAAATGTTCAAAAATTTATAACGTAATGTTAGCAATTAACGTGTTATGTCTTCTAGTTAAGACATGTACATAAAGTCCTTGAACTTCTCTAAGACTTCTACGTTAAAGCGTGCAATTGGCTTGAAATTACTGTTAGTGCCATTATGTTTGAACAAATTGGCAAGTTTGTGAGCCAAAGAGTATTAGGTTATCTAAGGAATTGTGATACTGTCTCACAATCCCATTACTCATAGAATACCACATTGCTATGGTATGTTTGATGTGTAAAATCCAACTCTGTTGATATTGTTTGATTTTTGATAACTTTAACTACTCTACCTCTAATCTTATCAAGGTTAACAAAACTTAAGTAAGCCACGTGTTTACTCAATATGGATCCAACCAAGAAGGTAACTAAGACACCATTAGGTTATGGAATGGGAAGACTCCCATTAAGTCTTAACTGAAGTTCTGAATTTGTTGAGATCACGTTAAGTGTGTTATTAGAAAACTAGAGGCAAGAACTGCCATCATACATTATACATCCCAAACGAAAACAATTTTATTGTTGCTCGACTTGTTGTGTATTTAGTAAAGTCTCCTCTAACACGAAGCAAGTAGGAGCATCTATTTTTAGAGAAAGTCTCTTCTTATACAACCTTCTGAATGCACTAGCTAACGACATAATAAATGTTGTGATATAGTCCATGAAAGAAAATCATTTTTGGAATTTGATTGATCTTTCACCAATCGGTAAGATTGAAAAGTTAAATTAGTTCTTCTAGGAGAAGACTAATATAGAAAAAAAATGTACACACATTTAAATGCGCGCCTTGTGATAAGGGTTTTACTTATACTCAATCAATTGACTATGATTAAAGCTTCTTTTCCTTGCAAGCGTTAAATGAATAAAGATATTAATTACCATACTTGATTTCCTGAATATGAAATATGGCAATTGGATGTCTAAACTCATTCTTGAATGATTACCTTTGCGAGGACGATGTGTTAATCAAAAGGGTTTATGAATTCAAGTTATCTTTAGAAAATGTAAAAACTGTAAAATTCAAGTGTGGGTTAGAGCATGCATCTATGAGCTGGAATCTCAAGTCTAAATCAACAACTTGATTTTGATTGAAACAAAGAGAACTCCTGAGTACACCTTAAAGCTAGTCGGAGCATTATGATTTGTCTTTCTTATATCTTATATGTTGTCAACATATTGGAAATAATATTTCACCTAAGCTAGATTTTAATCCTTAGTTTAGAATAATGTTTTTATCGAGAGATATACGAAATAAAACATACAACCTTGGAATAAATGTTTACTAGGATAAACATACGCCATTAAAAGTCTAACACAATATGACACATCATTAAGCAAGACTCAAAGTTCTATCTCACCTGATGAGTTGAACACATGCATGAAAACGTTTAGTTTGGCTAAAGGTTTCATTATGTATTTCATGATATGTATTAGACTAATTGTAACACTTGCATGAATGAAAAATAAACCTAAAACCATAGTATCTAAGTGAAAGTCATTAGACTACTATAGTAGGAACATTCTAAAAGGCCTGCAAAGGACTAAAGACATGTTCATAGTTTACATATTTTAATAAGGAGATTATTTTTGAGTTTATACACTAATTCTTATTTTGATTGAGATGATTCTCAATCCTAGTCAAACTAGGATTTTCATCATAAATGATAATACTGCTGACTAGACATGCTTGATTGAAAGCATTATTGCACTATTCATTAAAGAATAAGAATACTTCACAGTTTGGGAAGCTGTTAAGAAGATTGTCTCATATAAGTGATTTTGCTTGCTTCAAACAACCTATGTAATGTATGGTGGTGATGCTAGTATAGCACATGAACGCACATATACAAAATGACAATCGTCGTATCATTCAAAACCTTTAGTGCTTGTGAGTTTTGAAACAAGTATTCTCAAAGTTCACTCATATGACAACTTAGCTGGTACTTTTTTTACAAAGTCATTGTCTTGTACCAAACATGTTTATCAGCCAGGAACATTGAACTTCGACTTGCTAGTAGTCTCATGTATATCTGTTTTTAGTATTTAGATAATGGAACGTTAAGCAGTTGTATGAAACAATGAATTGATATACCTGGTATGATCGTCTTCATTTATACACCTGTGTTCTATATTAGCATGTTTAATTACATGAATAATTTATTTATTCTAAATTGTCCATTGTCAGTTGATGATACGGGAGCATCATTGAATTAAGGCAAATGTGAGTGTTTTGGTCATATTCATATAGTATGAATGTTAAAGGATGATACCACCAAACTCATATGTTGTTCATTGGATGAACATTGGACTGACCCAACCTATGAGCATTCACTACATGGATCGGTGTCAATAGTGAATCTCGCAAGTGGTTATATCTCTCATCCTTAGACTTGAGATGCAAGTAGGTTTTTGTGTGTGTGAAATGTCAATCTTTGATATGGTTCAACGCTGACCTGTTGAAGGCTGCTATAAAGGCCATTTTCAGGACGGATGTGAAACACATAACGGACACGTGCAGTCAAAATAGGATTTGTTCCTCCACATGTTATGGAGTAAGATACTACCAGGCCCCTCAATGATTTGAGCAGATGTATGTGTGGCCGCACCCAAATGTAATCAAGATGATACTTGATTAATTTGGTAATCTAGTTCAATGTCTATATCGAGAAACAGAATTGTTAAACATTAGAATGACTCATGATCCGTGTCTAATGTTCAACATAGTATCTGTAACAAAAGGATGATTGATATCTAAACCATTTAAAAGAGATGTTTAAGAAACTATCCTCATATGTTTTTGGGGGCATTGGCGTGTTGCTAGACGTTAACATTTACTTATATAATTACTTGATTATTATGACGTGCCCAAGTGGGACCTGTTGAAGTATGCTCGTGTCATAATAAATCATTATATGGCCAGACACATGTGAGCCTATGGGGTCACACACATATACACCGAGGTACCATTTTATATATCGTGGTTATTGTCTTTACAGTATATAAATAACCTACGTAACGCGGAATCAATATCGGGCCTCTAATAACTAAGTAATGGACTTAGTTTATTGGACTTGGAAATCAAAAGAGAAGCCAATAAAGCCCATAAAGGGGGCGGCCTTAAGAGGTTATAAAGATAGGATAAGATCAAGTTGTATTTAGTCAAATATATGAGAGAATCTCCTATTTATGTAGATATAACTTGCCAAAACGTTTTTGGTAGGCTCTCTCTCCCTCTCTCTTTTGATTACATACGGCACAAACAAACCCCCTTTAAGGGTTTGTGGTTTTCTTGATCCAACACATGGAATCTTGTTTATTCAATGTGTATTACATGGTTACGGGGTTAAAGACTAGCATCTATTGGTATACGGTGAATTGTAGTGTGGATGCATCATAGAGGTGATCTTCTTTGATCACTTGGTTTCATTCGGTGTTTCGTGTAAAGGTGAAGGTCATCATTTAATTCTACCGATCACGCCACAAAAGTAATATACTCTTCTTGTTTTTATTACGATTGATCATATGACTCTATGGATCCGTTGATTGGTGATTTATCTGATGCGTTTAATTGTTAATAATATGTTTTTTAATTGTTAAATCACCTACACATTATGACTTGCTTAGGAATAATACTGTCGTAATCATGAGTGTACCAAATGCTAAATGCTACGCCGCAACAAAATCTACTTCTTCGATTTACAAACATCCCGCAGCGAAACGCGGGCTTCGCAACCTTGTTGTAAACTAAAAGCCAACGCGGAACAAATAAATATTTTATACTCAAAACGGAAAGTAACTTTCATAATATCGTAACATTAAAAACGTCATAACAAGATTTATTTAATTTCTAGTTATATGAGCAATGAACGATTCCAACTCAATTTGAGAAAGGCCTCCATTACAAACCGAGTTTCGAATACGGCAGCTCATTGCCGCAGCCCTCTTTCTTACGTCTTCACCTTCCTTCGAACCCATTAATCTCCTCACCACATTCTCCACAGACGCAGCTGCCACTACCTGTTCACGCTGGCACCATTCTTTTACCACTAACCCTGCTTTTAGAACCTCTGTCACCAATACCGCATTGTTCGGTTGGTCAGAATGTATCGGCCAAGCCGCAATGGGAACACCCATAGATAAACTTTCAATACATGAGTTCCATCCACAATGACTCATGAACCCACCAATGGATCGATGAGACAAGATTTCCAATTGAGGTGCCCATTTTCGAACCACTGATCCTTGGTCTTTCACTCGGTTTTCGTATCCAACTGGTAGTTTAATTTCTCGTGAAACCCTGTCGTCATCTGCATCTCGCACGACCCACACAAACTTCTGATTACTCTCTTCTAATCCGATTGCAATCTCGTTGATTTGTTCTTGTGAAAACAATGTAGTTGTCCCGAAAGATACGAAAATCACACTGTTTGATGCTTGTTTATCTAGCCATTTAAGGCATGATGATTGGTCGAGTTTGGACCTCTTTACGTCCAGAGGATTAAAGGGTCCAAGAGCCCAAAGTAACTTATTGCTATTTAGTGTCTTGTTAGATCTATCTTTCTGATGCTGGCTGTCAAACAAGCTATTAGGGACATCATGCGCTGGCACACACCTTTTTTTATTTTGTGCATCAATTTCTAGCAAGTCCAAAATTGGTTGCTCCAACACTTTGCATGTATTGTAGATACGCCCAGAGCTAAGTTTTGTGTACTCATGTTGAGTCGCGATAAATTTCTTGAACTCGGATGTGAAGCACCCCTCGAACGAAACAAGATCTTTGGTAAGCGTTTGTGGTTTCATCAACTTTTGTATTTCTTCACGAACTTTTTCAGAAGTGTACAAAGCGATCGAAAATGCGGACACGCTATGAAAAGTGTAAGTTTCCGCGTTTGGAAAGCAAACAAAGTCTTGAACAACCGAACCCATCAAGGAATCGTGTATAACAACAAGACGGCGTGTCGTGGGGGCGAGTTTTCGAAGAAGCGAGGCCACAGGACGTCGTAGATGAGTCGCTGTATCGCATAAAGGATATAAATGAGCGGGAAACATTGTGTTCGAGTTCGGGTTAGGAGGTGGTGATTCAAAGGGTTGGATATAGTATTGATGGAAGAAAATATTTGATATAATGTTCGGATTCCATCCTTCTAATCGTAACCTCGCTTTGCCGCCATGGACAGTAGTCGAGACGAAGTGGACAGGGATGTTGTGGGCTGAGATAAGGCGGGAGAAGTGGAGGAGCTGATTTAGATGCCCTTGTAATGGAAGTGGAACCATTACAACGACAACCGCATTTTGGTCGATAGTCGTTGTAGATGTCACCATGGTTTCTAGGGGTGTGTGTGCATGCGTGTATGGATATATTTTTGGTGAAATTTTAGTGGTTTATATAAAGGCGTTACACGTCTTGCACAAAAAGAAATATAAAGGATTTACACGTGGGCTATGACAGAGTTGCCTAATTATTTCACATTTTAATTACAAAATAATCACATGGAGACGCAAGTAAATTAATGCCAGGATCGTCTTAACGTGTGTGGTTTTGTGTCGTTATCAACTTTAAGCAGTATATGGAGAATTTGAATTAGGACACCTGACTTAATTAATACAAGGATATTTTGCCTTTATGTTTCCGTTTTCATTAATGGACCATGATGACGTATAGAGCGAAAGACACCTTATAAATCGAATGAAAAATCCAAGGTTTTTAAGATTGGGATCTTATCCAAGATCGTTTTCGTTTTTACAAGATCGAGATCGGAAAGCCGAATCGGGATCGTAAGATGCCACTATAATGTTATTTTCTTAATAGTGTTTGTAATATTATACAAATCAACAAATTATTATATATCATAAACACAAAATTATATGAATATTTCATATAAATGTTGTCTTAAATTATAAATATAAAATGTTTAAGAAGATTAACTTGTTTTTTAAATTATTGAAAACACAACCCATAAATTCGTAGTTTTTTAGTTTGTGGTTCGAGAAAAGTAAGATCGGATCAGAGTATATCTTAAGATCTTATGGTCAAGATCGGGATCTTATAAGATCTTAAGCATGCAAGGATCCTATGTAGGATCTTGATCGTTTTTGCTTTGCAGTGTCGTAAAATCGTAAGATCCTAAGATCATGATCGGGATCTTGACAACCATGAAAAAATCCCTCAAGTTGTTTTCAACATAATAAGTAATGTTAGCTTTATTGTGAGACTAAATAAGTAAGTAGGTCCTTTAAATTTCATTAAAATTTTTTTTTATACATTTATCTTAATAATGATTGGTCAATATGATTTATCAAGTTACCTTCAACTTGAGAGGATTTTGATCTCTAAAAATCACTCAACAGACAATAAGGGGGGAACGATGCCCCAAAGGGAAAAAAATGCATAAAGAGCGGCTACCGCCATACATATACTTTCCTTTATGACCGGATCAGGAGTAGAATGCAGAACTGTCGTCTAGTATCCACCTTACGGAGCACTCTTTCACTACAATCCAGTGTTAAGTGGATTCCAAGTCATGGATTAAGTGATCCGCCCAAAGAGGCAACGACAGATAAGCTAGAGAAGAGTGCAGGCTAAGCTTTTCCAAAATGGGTAGGAAATCGGTTACCCGTAAAGGTATGGACCCTAAGTACAACCGGAAGTCAAATAGTAACACCAAGATAGCTCAGGTAACGAGGCATGACATGATAGTTACAGCATAAACAGGCTAATACCCAACGGATAATAGCGTGCTCCATCACCCGTGATCCGGGGGTAACGTCAAAGGAAGGACTACTATAAATACCTAGCCACTTAGTGCTCAAAGTCAAGTTCTAACTAACAACTCACACATACAAAACTCTTGATCTCTATCTTAAACCTCATTATATCACACACAGATTCTTACGCCCGAGGTTGATTGTGAGAGCCCTTACAACGGTGAGACTAGCAGTTTTCTCATCTTAGCATATCTCAAGCTCAAGATATTGTTGAATCATTCATAATCTCCTCGTAATAGGCATCGACTCGAGCTGGTTGTTACTTTGAAAGTGATATTGTTTGAATCTTGTATCATCAAGTGGCGCCATATGTAGGACGCATACACAACTACGTCATAAATAACATAAGTCTAGCTATGGAATAAACCCCTAATGTAGACGGATCCGTCCGTAACACAGTCAGTAGGGAGGAAGTAGCCCAGCATGATTTCCCACTTGGTTTTGTCCCTCTGGAGGTATTATGTGAGTTTTGCCAAAAGTATTACGAGCAAGGTTGCAAAAATCGTGAATCGTTAGCCGTGCGGTCGACCACCTTGTAGCGTGTAATCAGTAGGTATTATTGGCAAGATTATTTTCTAAAAAACAGCTTGTAATAGATTTAAATAGTTACTATAAGTGATCAAAATCGTGTATTTCTGGTGAGTTTTAGGTATTATTGGCAAGATTATTTTCTAAAAACAGCTTGTAATATATTTAAATAGTTACTATAAGTGATCAAAACAAGTTTACGTAGACTTTTAGGTACTTCTGGCAAGATTAGAAGGTTTCCGGAAAGTTTGACCACTTTTGACCACCGTTGACCACGGTTGACCTATTTGTTTGACCCAGTTACATAAATCGGCAAGGTCAGTGGCCTTGTAGCACCTAGGCGGTGATTAATCGGCCTTGTATACCTTTTTTTGCAACACTGATTACGAGCAACTACTCCCGTTTAATGAGGAAAGGGCCCATAAGGAAAAGCTAAAAGATGTGAGAAGCTGGTTGAGCTATAGTGAAAGCACTGAGCAAGAAACCGAAAACATGTCACAGCATCACGATCTTCGAGGATAAAAAAAAAAAGATGTGAAAAGAAAAGAAGCCTGAAATCTCCAACCCTATCCCGGTCTAGGAGTGTATTCTCCAGACTAGGATCAGAATCTATGAGGAGACGAGAGCGATGGGTGAGATCCCCTTCACAAGCTTCATCGCGTTCTGGAAGTGTCTTCTCACGCTTAGGAGCAAAAAGGCAAGAGCAAATAAGGAGGGACAAGAGGGTAGCGTCGGGGGAAGACATTAGAAAGTGAGGATAGCGTTAGGGGAAGACATTAGAAAAGGCATTCTAGAAAAAATTCAAAAAGGGTGGATAGTGATCTATCTTAACCATACAATGAAGAATCCACCACTGTTGTAAACGGGAAGCTTCGTCTTGAAGAAGAAATGACGAACCTTTAAAAGGAATGCTAGAAAAACTTCAAGAAGAGAGAATAGTGATCAATCTGAACCTTACAATGAAAAAATCCACCACCACCTTCACCTAGCGGATTAATGAGTTTGTCTTCCCTAAAAGGATTTGAATGCCTAGCACAGTGAAAAAAATATGATGGGACAGGAGATCCAAAGGATCATCTCAAGACTTACACAATGGCAGCCTGAGTAGAAAGATGGATGATGCCTACATGGTGCCACATATTCAACTCAACCCTTCTTGGGTCAGCTCGACTATGGTTTGATTAGTTGGAACAAGAAAGCATTGATAGCTTTAAGGACCTAAGAAAGAAGTTCTTGGCCTACTACCTCCAACAAAAGAGGTACACTAAAGATCTGGTGGAGCTCTACCATGTGAAGTAAAGGGAGGGAGAATATACGAAAGCCTTCATGAAGCGCTACACCAGTGAAAGCTTATTGTTCAAAGGAGCACCGGAACTAATGAAAATCTTTGGATTCATGCATGGCATATCACACCCTAGATTGATTAAGAGACTAAATGACAACATTCGGTCGATGAAATGATGAATAGGAAGAAGGCCTTTATCCGAGGGGATAAGGCATCTGCCAACCAATCTAAAAAGAAAGGGCAATCCTGGAAAGAACAGGATTTCATTATGCCCCGTCATGAGTCTAATTTTAAGCAGCGAGATGATTTCAAACGACATCTAAGGGACATAGGACATGATCGCTTGACCCCGCTCATAAAAACCCCAAGGATATATTAGTAATAGAATCAGGAAAAGGAACGTTCACCGCCCTACCTCCCATGTTTGGAGATTCAGAGGCTAGAAACAAGAACACGTATTGTGACTTCCATGGAGAAAAAGGGCATAACACAGATGATTGCTTACATCTGAAAAGACAGATTGAAAAGGTTGGGTTAGTTGGCACATTTGGTAAAAGAAATCTAACAAGGCAATACTAAGACAATACCAGTAAGGCTGTAAAAAAGTCTGACTAGGCCCGAAAAGACAAGGGAGTCGCCATGTTCATGGTTCAGTCTTAGGGAAGAAATTTATGTCCTCGGTCAAGGATGAATCCTTAGATGGACATATATTTTCTCCCGCTCACTAACGCAAATCTTAAAGACTATCCAATAGCATCTGCGCAGAGATAGGGGACACGACATCCATAGGATGTACGTAGACGACGGAAGTGCCTCATAAATTTTATATGAGCATTATTTACTAAGGCTAAGACCAGAAGTAAGAAGTAGGTTAGGCACGATGACTGTCCCGCTCATTGGATTTTTAAGAGAGATTTCTTGGCCTTTGGGGTAGATACTCCTACAAGTAGCCCTGTGAAAACATCCTTATCAATCAACAATGTGGATCAATTTTTTGGTTGTCAGATCTCCTTCTTAGTACAACGAAATTCTTGGCGGGCTCGGGGTACGTGCTCTGGGAGAAGTCTCGTCTATCATGCATGGGATGATGAAATTTCCAACAAGGGCAGGAGTAGCCATAATCGTGAGCGAAAGAGGAAAGCTGTTAGAAATCCAGATGGTGCACCAGCCAGCTACCCCTCCCCCAAAGAGCTAAAAATATTAATGTTGCAATTCATCCGGAGTATCTGGAGCAATCAATAATGTTGGGAGGAGGGTTAACACATGAAGGAAAAAAAGCTATATGTGACATGCTAAAAGCCAACTTGAATGTATTAGTTTGGAAACCGACGGATATGACTGGAGTACCTAGAACACTAGGTGAACAAAAGCTCGGGGTAAAAGAAGGAACTCATCCAATCAGATAAAAGAAAAGAGGTCAAGAACCAAAGAGAAATAAAGTAGTGAACGAGAAGGTTCAGAAGCTTATAGAGGCCATAATAATGCGAGAAGTCGCATACCATAGTTGGATCTCGAATCCGGTCCTAGTAAAAAAACATGATGAAAGTTGGAGAATGTATGTGGACTTCGCTGACCTATATAAAGCTTGTCCAAAATATTGATACCCTTTGCCCGAGATTGATTGAAAGGTAGAAACACTATGTGGTTACCTAATAAAGTGATTTTTTGATGCTTACAAGGGGTATCACCAAATCCAGATGGCCAAAGAGGATGAGGAAAAAACCGGCTTTTACACCAGCCAAGGGGTGTTTTCTTACTCCAAGATGCCTTTTGGGTTCAAGAACGCTGGAGCTACTTATGAGCGACTGGTAGACAAGGCCTTTGAAAAGCAGATTGGTAGAAACCTGGAAGTTTATGTGGATGACCTAGTCATCAAAAGTCACAGCGAGAAGGAATCCATAAGGGATATCAAAGAGACATCCGCACATTAAGAAAGATAAAAATGAAATTAAATCCCAAACAATGCACGTTTAGGGCGGAAGAAAGAATAATCCTTAGGCGTACCATAAGCAAGGGCGGGATCCAGGCTTGCGGTGAAAAAGCTCAAGCCATAATTGATATGCCCTCCACTAGAACGTTGAAGGATGTGCAAAGCCTGAATAGAAAACTCGCAAGTCTAAACAGTTTGTCATCAAAAGCATCAGAAAAATCGCTACCATTTTTCAAAATATCTAAACGATGCATCAAGAAAAACGATTTTTCTTGGACAAACGAAGTAGAGAAATCCTTGCAGGAAATGAAAAGACAAATGGCAGAGCTTCCAATTCTAACTGCCCCTATTAAAGGGAAGATGTTGATAATGTATTTATTAATAGCGAAAGAAGAAATCAGTGCTGTCTTACTAGCATAACATGCCGACAAACAAATATCGGTATGTTTGTTGGACGGGCGTTGCAATCATCAAAAATTAATTATCCCCTATGGAGAATCTGATACTAGCCTATGTCCACGATGCAAGGAGATTAAGGAGATACTTCCAAGCTCATCACATAGCAGTAATCACAGATCAACCCATAAAATCACATAGCAGTAATCATAGATCAACCCATAAAACAAGTTTTGTCAAGACCAAAAAACTTAGGAAGATTATCAAAGTGGACAATAGACCTGGGTGAGAATGACATAAGCTACCGACCAAGGACTTCCATTTGAGGTCAAGTTCTTGCATACTTCCTAGCTGAAGTACCGGCCGGAAGAATAAAACCGGCCGAGGAACCAGTAGAAGAACCAGTAAAAGAAGCAATTGAAATATGGAGGTTTTTAACCAATGGCTCATCAAATGAAAGAGGTTTTGGTGCCGGTCTCATACTCATAATCCGAAAGGTATTGAGTTTATATGCCTTACGTTTTGAATATGATGCATCGAATAATGAAAGCAGTGTATGAGGAACTATTAGCCGGATTAAGGATAGAGCAGAGCATGTGAGTAAAAGATATAGGTGCATTTACTTAAGAAAAAGAGTTGATCAACTACTCTACGACATTTTCCATCACAAAAGTGCCAAGGAGCCAAAACAAACAAGCCGATGCTTTGAGGAAAATAGCTTTTGTTAGCTTCACCCACTTAACAAAAAAGGTGCCCATAGAAGTGTTACAGTGTAAATCAATATAAGGAATGGAAGTGATGGAAATTATGGAAGAAGAAGGTGACACATAGATGACACAAATAAAAGAAAACATGGAAAATGACACACTACTATAAGAAAAGGGAAAGGCGTGACGGTTAAAAGCCAGGTACTCGAAGGTGTGCTAAGTCATTCATAGGACCATGGCTAAAATGTGTCATACCGGTACTATCTGACAACGTGATCAAAGAAATACATGAAGGAGCTTGTAGCATGCACTCCGGTCCCAGGTAAGTTGTGACAAAGGTGATGCTACTCAAGTATTACTGGCCAACAATGCACCTGGATTCCAAGATGGTGATCCGGGCGTGTTAAGAGTGCCAAGTGCACAGGCCCATTACTCGTTTACCAAAGATAACGCTCAAGCCCATCATTTCCCCGTGGCCATTTCACAAATGGGATATAGATATATGTGGGCCATTTCCTGAAGCACCAAGCAAGGTCAAATTCCTAATTGTCGTCGTCAATTACTTCACAAAGTGGGTAGAAGCAAAGACGGCAGCCACGATCACCAAAAAGAAAGTGATGAAGTTTGTATAGGATAATATCGTGTGTTTCTTTAGATTACTAGGAGAATTCATCTTTGAGAATGGGAAACAATTATGTGATGACCCATTCAAAACATTTTGTGAGAAATTAAACATCACCCTAACACTTTGCTTCAGTCAAACACCCCCAAAGCAATGGCCTGGTGGAACGCGCAAACATAAGCTTGGGTAAAGGAATAAAGGCCGGTTTAGGAAAGGAAAACAAAGATTAGGTCGAAGAACTCCCTCATGTTCTGTGGGCTCACAAAAAAATGATCAGATAAAGCAATGAGAACACCCCATTTTCACTAAGCTATGGCACGGAGGCAGTGATACCGATGGAAATTGGAATCCCATCGCTTCAATGCTCCATGGTTGACAAAGCCAAAAATAATGAAGGGATGCTCCTAAACTTGGACCTCCTAGAAGAGAAAAAATAGTTAGTCGTCACTGCTGAAGAAAAGCACAAGAGGAAAATGGAAGGGATAAATATAAAATCTCCAGGTCCGGAACACATTTTGAAGATAGGTACTCTTGTATACCGTAGCAATAAATCTAGCAGGGTAGAAGATACTGGAAATTTAGTCCCTAAGGGGGAAGGCCCATCCAAGATTATGGAAGCACTAGGAGATGGGGCCTATACACTCCAGAATCGGCAAGGAGCGACATTGCCAAGAACATGGAATATCGCAGAACTCAAGAAGTGTTACATTTAAGTTAAGTATTTGTAGCCACAGTACTTATTTATGCCGTTATTAGCTATAACTAGCGGCGGATACCAGGCATTTCAATTTTCATTATCTACTATTGTAACAAATCTTATTTAAAAATTCAAAGCGGTACTATGATCAACTTCGCAATTTTCCAAGTCAATTATCTTATTACTTTCTATATAAAATTTTCTTTATTATTGTAATGCATGATAGGATGGGCTGAGTAACCCCACAATTACCTCTGTACGAACAAACAAAGTTCATACTGCACATACATCTCCGGATATAAAACACGCTTAGAAAATTGCAAGTCTAACGTGAGGCTGAGCAATCATATAATTGACTCACACGGGGAATAGGCAAAGACCAACAACGTAAGTACGGATAACCTAACAACTAATCTAAACTAGGGAAGTGCATTCTCCAAAGGTTAACAGTAAGATAAACTTTTAAATCATGGCAAGTGTAAAAATAGTAAGACCATACAAAAGCATCATTATATAAACGTTTCATGACAAAATAAATCCTCTCATAGATCCGTGAAAAAAAGAAAACAATTAAAATCTGCTTATAACAGCGCGGAGTCTAAAGGTCATAACCGGGATGTAAAAACTAATCCTCAAACAGGGAAGGATTATCAAGCATGGTAGTTGAAGGGACGGCAGTAGCAGCAGGGTCAAGTACGGTCCTAGTCAAAGCATAAGGGAAGGCGATAATTGGTCGCAACACCAGCATCCCTGGCATAAGGGATACTTGGTGTTACAATATATTGGTCAGCACCACCACCAGCACAAGAACCTGAACCGGAAGCAAGATTCTTTGTTTCCACGACCTCATCCTCCTTAGGCTCTTCCACTCCTATCAACAACAAAACTCAAATATATGAAATCTTTTCATCAGCACATGCTTCCATCTGCTCAAGTAAAGGGAATGGAACATAGGCGATGTTAGGAATAGAAAAAGTGTTTATTTTTCTTAAAATTGCTCTTTGTAATAATTAGTTTTATTATTTAATATTTTGTAATAAAGATAATTGGCCCCAAGTTAGAAAAGTTAGCCCAATTAACTAAGTATTCTTAGTTTTGAGAGATTAGTATAAATAGTAAGAATTAGGACATTTAGTAAGCTCTATTATTCTTATAACTCCTCATTCTCTCATTTTCTCTGATGAGGTGTTATTTTATATACTTTTTTGGGGTCGTTTAGCCCCCTAAATCGTGCATTTATGTCCAAAATAGGTACTTACTCGTCCATTTTCATGTATTTCGCATTTGGAAGAATTACACGTGACTTGGGCTCATTTGGAGAAGAAACGGACAAGACTACGGACATACACCAACATCACTCAAAATAATGTTCTCAGCAGCTGGAGACGACGTCACCGATACAACATGATGCCGTTACAACAAAGACCAAGACGGCATCACTGGATCTCACGACGGAGTCAGAGTACGCGACCCAACCTATTATCTAGAATATTTTTTATCATGACAGCGTCATGACTAAAACACGACGCCGTCACAATGATTTTCCTATATACACAAACCCGAATTTAGGGTTTTGAGTGTGTAACTTTAGAATAAAAAGAAGGTACGAACCCTAGTTCGTTTAGTAGCTGTTAGGGACAATTTTAGGGCCTAAAAATCCTATTGTACTTCCTCCAACTCATGTTTTAATCAAGTAAGGTTTACTTAATCATTTAATATGTCTTGTTGTGTAATTATTTATTATTCTTGGCTTATCGTCAACCACCATGGGAGACGATAATCCTATCCGTACTCTAGGAGACTACTCCAAACTAAGCCACGAGGCTATAGGAATACCATTGAGCTCCCCGTAGGGAACAATGTGGTACCTCTTTGATCCGACACCATCCGGTTGGTGCAAAATGAATGCTCATTCCATGAACTTCGGTCTGAGGATCCAAATCAACACCTCAAGGATTTTCTTAAACTTGTGGACTTACTTGACCTTGACGGTGACAATAGGGAAAGAAAGCGCATGCATCTATTTCAATTTTCCCTTCGTGATCAAGCTAGTAATTGGCTTGAGCGCCTTCTAGCAGGATCCATCACCACATGGGAGGATCTTACTACCCGATTCCTTGCTCAATTCTTTCCACCCGAAAGGACCGCAAAACTCCACAATGATATCCTAATGTTCCAACAACATCATGGAGAATCTTTATCCGAAGTATGGACTCGTTTTAAGGACTTACTCCAAAAAGTGCCTCGCCATGGCATAGACCTTTGGCTTCAAGTCCAAATTTTTATGACCATGTCAATCCCGTCACAAGACGAACCATTAACAAATCGGCCAGTGGTAAGCTTTATGACCTCAATGCTGAAGAATCCTGTGCATTATTAGAGGACCTCGCTCTCTATGACAATAAAAGTTGGAACGACCCAAGGGATTTCACTAAGCCGGTCAAGGCAATCACTTTGCCTCAAGATGTCCCGAGTACATCTGACTTCCGTCTAATCAAGCTTGAAAATCAAGTCCAACACTTGATGGAAGCTTAACTTGCTCCTAATCAAATTATTCAAGTGAAAAAAGTCTCTTCCTCATGTGAGATTTGTAGTGGTCCCCACGACACTTAATATTGCATGAAAAATCCCGAACAAGCTTTTGTTGACTACGTATCCTCGCGTACAAATAAAATAAGAGGTAAGAGGTTTACTCCGAACTATGGACCAAGAAATTTTAATGATGCCACCAACACCTGGAAAGAGAAACCAAACTTCAATTAGGCACATACCCAAACCTTCACTAACCCGCAAGGCGGATCGGTCTTCATCCACTCCTCTAGTTATCAGATAAAGCTTGAAAAGGCATTACTTGATTTTGACTCTCACAAGGAGAAGAGATTATCTCACCTAAAAACCTAACTCGGACAACAGCAGGACGACATGATTGAAAAAATTAATCTTCTTTGGAAAACTGTTTACGAAAAGATCAATGACGCATCTTCCCTCAAAAATTCAGGAAATTCCATGGACCCCAAAAGCATTGCAGCAATCAGCCATGACGAAAGGGAGGAACTCAGAAAGAAAGGAATCAAAAGCCCATCAAAATTGCTCTCCCCAAAATATACATCTCTCTCTCCCGTATCTATAAAAGAACTAAACAAAAATCCTTCATCTCTAAAACGCGTTCATTTCGTCAAATCAATCGTTATCCTAAGCACAGATAGTGATACGGAAGAAGAAGACGTCTCATCAACCAACGCATGTAATCTCAACCTCGGTGGTACGGTAAAAGGGAAAGAAGGGGTAAAGGAGAAAGGCAAGGAAGAAAATGAAATGGAAACCAACATGGAAGTCGATGAAGTAATTAAAGAAGAAGAGAGTGAATTTGAGACTGATGAGGAGGTCAAAGAAATACTCGAAGAGGAGGAAGATGAAGAAGATAACAAAGACTTTAACTTATTCCCAACTATGGAGGAACTAACACATCATGAATGGCTATTAAAGAACCCTCGACCTCCATGGGTAAAGGCAAGGATAAGAGCCAGAAACCTAAACAACATCAAAATCTCTTGCATGGTCAGTCACTTCTTCAAATTACATGCTTAGATAGACCTAGAATCACCAATCAACATCATGTCTAGGCATCAATATAATCAGATCATGACTTGTGGGCTTAGATCAAGGCAAGAACCGTTAAACCCCAATAAAATTAGAAACTTTGTTGGAAGAATAAGATGCCTAAAGATTTTCATAGGAAGCTTCGCCTACGCATGCGACTTTATGATACTAAAAGATACCACTAGCATTATCGATCACCACCTTGGAGAAATAGTTTTTGGAAGGACCTTCATTGATGAAACCGACCTTGTCTACAATGAAAAAGAAGGAGCGGTCATGTTCAAACAAGACGATGAGAAAATCACATTCAAAATGCCTCACACCATGAAGATATTTAAACAAACAAGACTAATGGGTTTAAGCACCGACTCCTTACCCTCATCCGCCTACGAAGAAAACTTCAGCCATGGAAGGGCGCACTACTATCAAAGGTTACTCATTGGAGATGAGTACAAACAAGACGAAGGTGATAGAAGAGTTGGCATTTGATGAGGTTGGAAAAAGAGATGATGGATAACAAAGGAGAACTCACGTAAGAGCGTGTGACTTCGAGTCTAGCTATAAGACTCGTTAATAAAGAAAAGCGCTTCTTAGGAGGCAACCCAATTTACTTTTCTCGCGAATTTGGAGTGTCATGTGTGTTTTAATTCTTTATAGTTTGTTTTATTATGTTTGAACTATCTTGTAATCATGCTTTGCTTGTCTTTAACCTCGTCTTAATTTCAATCAAAGGTATTTTGCAAATAATAAGTGTAGGGGAATTTGTCCGGCTTTTGAGCCAAGTTCAAGCATGTTGAATAAATTGTTTTTTGTGTCAGTTTCGAGTCATATGATTGAATTGTTAAATCTCAGGTTTTATGCAGCTATTTGTACAGAAATTAACTTATGGAATCAAGTGTAAGAAATTTTTCATCAAAAACAAAAATTTCATTTTCACAGAGCATGGAGACGGCGTCACGATTTACACGTGACGCCGTCATTACAACACCTGTGACGGGGTCACAACAACCCTGACGGCGTCATACGCCCAGGTCCAGAAAACTCAAAATTTTTAATTGTTTTTGAAAATAAAACTTGCATAACATTTAAAATATGTATTCTTCTGTTAAAAACCTATAAAACCTAATGAGTATAATAATTCTCTCATCCTATCTATCGAGTCGAACCCTAAATTCACATTGTACATTTGTTTATCACACATTATGCTTGGTGTAGTTGTCTTTGTCTTTGATTGCAGGTTATATTTGATGAGAAGAAGCTTGAAAATTCTTAGGAAGTTTCATTGGATGATTCTTGGAGGACGATTTAACCAGTTATCGCATATTTCTTCTCCATTATTAAGCAAACCAGGGGAGTACTAGTTTCTTTTCCTTGTTTTCTTTTCCCTTTATTCGTTCTTACGGGTACTTCTAGAGAACATTAGGGACAATGTTCAACTTAAGTATAGGGGGAAAATAAGCCTTAGAAACTATTCTTTCATTTGCCATTTGCTTTGTCCTTAAAATGATGGGTAATATATCAAAACATAGCATAAGAGGTGATTTTTACCCAAATTAATTTTTTTTACGACACATACCGACGAAAACCGAGTATTAATAGTGTCTCATGGATAGGAATTTATATGACTATCATAATAACCCTCAGAATTCAACCCTAAAAATGTGAGGTTCGCCCTTAGATCTTTAAGAATTCGGGTACCCATCATTAGTAACCCAAGTTGATTTTATCTTTACCCAGTTTGAGTTAAGGTTGATCTGCAGGCGTGGATGTCTATTTCGTCGTTATGACCATGTATGCATTGCCTTGTCACCTTTTCTAGAATGTCTGGTGTTAGTAAAATTCAAATGAGTGTATCGGCAGTGTATTAAATTCTAGAACTTGTTATTGTGATGCATCCCGAGACCGCATAATAAGTATTAAGATTTACATGATAAGAGGCATTAGGATTAACCCATGTTCTAAACCTGTAATTGTTATGATGGTCATACCGATCATATAACTATCCCATACCCTTTCCATGCACTCACCTTTAGTGCAGGATATCCTTAGTATAACCCTCCGAGCCTATCCTTGTTCACGGTTCTCATAATTTTCTGGTGGATTCTAGATTATTAATGAAGAGCATTGTCACCCTTAAACCAATCGTTACACCCAAATAGCCTTAGCCCACCTTGTATGTACTCGCTTTTTGTACATTATTGTGTTTAACCCAAGTTAATTATTGAGTACACGGTTGCTAAGTACTTATCCTTGTAAATACAATTTTGAGACGATTGGATTCATGGTAGTATTTATTTCGCGAAATAATGGGGAAGAAAAGTTAAGTCAATACCCCCATATGTTTGTCAATTGATCTCCATGTTATTTCGATCCACCTCAATACAGGTCATTAGTTAGATTGTAAATATCGAGCATGTAAAAGCACAAGTGTAGGGGTACGTATTATAAACCCCATGTGATGTACTATGTTAAAAAAAGAAAGAGATTGATGTAGAGTTTGTATATCTTCGTCCGAGTCTTGGCTTAGCAACCAAACCAAAGTGTATTCTTATAAATAATTAGCTAACCCTTCCAATCCAAATTCACCCAAAGCCACCCAAATGTATCCCATCTGTTTCCGTTTCCATTATATGTTATCTTACACCTACACCTCACAACCCTTTAAAAGACATCTTAGATAGTAATGAATAATACTTGCACCTAGCGGTGGAGGTTTGATCCTTTACCAAGCATATGGTAATTTATATGCTATGACAGGTAATGTATGTTGATTTTCCATTTCACTTATATGTTATAATTTATTATACAACTGAGTGAAAGAGAGAATCCTCAAACACTTATATGAGGTGCTAGTGTATATTTTTTGTGCTTTTAATTACGAGGTCTAGAAAGTTATGTTGTAAAATACTTTTAAAGAGTAGGTAAAATGACCATCATATTGTTATTTTCTAGGTAGAAAAGCCCATTTTCTTGAGGATAAGCAAATCCTAAGTGTAGGGGTATTTGATGAGGTGTCATTTTATACACTTTTTCGGGGTCGTTTAACCCCTTAAATCGTGCATTTATGCCCAAAATAGGTACTTAATCGTTCCTTTTCAGGTATTTCGCATTTGGAAGACATTTCAAAGAATTACACGTGGCTTAGGCTCATTTGGAGAAGAAACGAACAAGACTACGGACCTACACCAACATCACTCAAGATAATGTTCTCAGCAGCTAGAGACGGCGTCACCAATACAACGTGACGCCATCACAACGAAGACCAAGACGACGTCAATAGATCTTACGACGGCGTCAGAGTACACGACCCAACCCATTATCTAGAATATTCTCTATCATCACGGCGTCACGACTAAAACACGATGCTGTCATAGCAATTTTCCTATATACACAAACCCGAATTTAGGGTTTTGAGTGTGTAACTTTAGAATAAAAAGAAGGTACGAACCCTAGTTTGTTTAGCAGCTGTTACGGATGATTTTAAGGCCTAAAAACCCTATTGTACTTTCTCCAACTCATGTTTTAATCAAGTAAGGTTTACTTAATCATTCAATATGTCTTGTTGTGTGATTATTTATTGTTCTTGGTTTATCTTTAACATGCTTGGCTAAACCTCCTATTGTGTTTATTTATGATTGTATGAAACCTAGAATATAGATCTTAGTGGTGTTGCTTCTTGTGATGGATGTGCATGTTAGGTCTTAGAAAACCAGCTTTTATCTGTATCGGTGTTGATATGTTTAAGAAAACATGATTGTGTAGAAAGGATACCATCGGGTAACAGTCTTTATACTACCTTGCCCCCTAATATGGTTGATCCACTATTAATATATTTCACATGCACTTAGTGTACCCTTAGGGGCCTTGTAATAGTCTTCATACTACCTTGCTTGTGTGTTGCTCTAACAGAATGCTAAGTAGACGGCGCGTTCGTGTAATTCGTTTATGACATAGGAAATAGTTACATAGATCATCACAAGGGTGACAAATCAACAACACTAGGAGAAGCAATATAGGGAGTAATACATAATTAAATAAACACAGTCTTTTATCTTATTGTTATGACGAGTAGCGTAGTCGTTATTTAGTTTTAATAGCTAAAACCAAACCAATCTCTCAAATATATTATTTTACCTGCTTTCATAAAACATAAAAATACAAAAATAATCTTCCCTCAACCCTTAGAATTCTATTAGACTATGATCAAGCCTTCCCAACCTATTCCTCGAGTGAACGATAACAGCCCTCCGAGTCTTACCTATACTACTACTACAACGATTAGGTGCTCTGCCTAGGGAGTTGTAAAACTTGGTGTAAAAGTCCTACGACGACCGCATCATTCTCTCTTTTAATAAAAGACCTCATTTGATAAACTTTATCTTTTTAGTTTCTCTCACTAATTCTAAACCTTCCATAACATGATACAATGCTAAACTGGCCTATAGCAAGTGGTATCCTTCGCTATGAGAGGATCTAGATTGATATTTTATGAATAAAAGTACTTATAACGTGTTAGTGTTAGCCTTAGTTTTTAGTAAAGTGATGGTCATTAATATTACCAAACCTTGTATAGTTTTAATATAGTTAACGGGAATTACTTAAGCTAATTGGGCCTAGGTTTTAGGCTTAAAGCCCAATAGTGTGTTTAGTTTCGGCCCAAGATCGGCCCCAAAAAAGCCTAAGGAAGCCGATTCATTTTTTAGTATAAATACCACCCTCCTAGCATGTTAGGAGGGTGTTGGTTCTCATTTTCTCTCTAGTGAATCATCCATCCTTCTCTCTAGCTCTTTCTCTCTTATTTCTTTCTCTCTCTAACTCATCTCTTTCTCTCCTCATCGCTATATGAAAACATGTATGTGTATGTGTACAAAATATGCTAACTAATATATTTTACAAGTGGTATCAAGAGCCTCCGGGGGATTTTGTGGTTTTTTTGTGGTTTCTTTGCTTATTTTTGAGTTTATTTATAAGTTTTTTAGTCTCGGCATATTTTTTTGGGTTGGCTTAAGCTCGAAAAGCTTGTACCTTCGTAGTCTACATCATCTTTACCTTATTAGGTCATTTGTTTCGTTGCTTATTTATGCTTTTAAACTGTTTTTAACTCGCTTTTTCTGGGTTTAGGTGATACTCGAACCCGTGGTTTACCACCTTCAATTCCACAGATTATCGAAAAGTGACCGCGGATTAAGGTAAAACCAGCGAAATAAAGGCCAGGAACCCGTGGATTATCGAAAAGTGTCAGCAAAATACAGGTCAGGAACCCATGGATTATCAACAAGTGCCCGCGGAATACAAGTCAGGCACCCACAATTTAACTTCAAGAACCCGCGGTTTATCCAATATTTTTATCCGCGGTTTACCAGGTTGCCCGCGGTTTATCAGTTTCTTAAATCTCGTGATTTAAGTTTTGTGTTCCCGCGGTTTATCAAGGCATTGTAACAGGTGGTTATTATTATCTCCGCGGTTTACCATCTCTGTACCCGTGGTTTATCTCTAACAATCCCGCGGTTTATAGTATGGTTTATCATGTTTACTTAAATCGCCTCTCGTAGTTTATGATGTTTTTCATTTGTGGTTTAAGGAAGAAACAGATTTCATCATTAGTCCTTAACGCCTCGATACATAACAAACAAAGAATAAAGCAATCAAGTTTCTATACCACAACACCACTTAATCTATTAAGATCTTGTTTTTCACATGAATATTTTGCAATGTCGACTCAACAAGATATTTATGATGTTGGTTCCAAAAACCGTCCTCCTATGCTTAACAAAGACAACTACGTTCTATGGTCTAGTCGACTTCTTCGTTATGCAAAGAGCAAACTAAATTGGAAATTACTTATGAATTCCATTCTGGTCTATATGTCTGACGAATGATTGTTGAACCTAGGTATCCAGACCGTGATGTTCCTGTTGCTGAATCTTTTCATGAGCAGACTGATGAAGAACTTACTAAAAAGGAAGTAAAGCAGATGGAAGCTGATGATCAAGCAATTTAGACTATTCTCATGGGTTTTCTAGAAGACATCTACGCTGTAGTAGATAGTTATGAAACTGCTCAGGAAATTTGGTTATGCATTTAAAAAATGATGAAAGGTTCTGATATTGGGGCTCAGGATAAAAAAGCTAAGTTTTTTAATGAATGGGAAAGGTTTACTTCTACCGATAGGGAATCTCATCGTTTCTCAAAGTTAATGAATGATTTCAAAAAGAACAAACAATTTCTAGAAAATATAGTCAGCAATCTCAAATTCATCAACAATCTATAGACGGAATGGAAACATCATATCACTATTGTTCGTTAGACAAAGGATTTGCATCAAGTAGACTATACTCAATTGTATGGCTTCTTGAAGATGAATAAGGAGGCAGTAAATGAACTCAAGGCATCACGACTTGCAAAGACACATGATCCTTTGGCACTAATGGAAAATTCTCAGAATCCTTACATTTATCCAGTGTTTCACCTAGATCACACATCATAAATTACTTACATGAAACATCCACATCCAGCAACAACTATGTCCCACAACCTTCATTCAACACGAATTACATACCATAACCAATGCCAAATCCCAAAGACATCTCAGATCCTACAACTGCAATAAACATAGAACTTGTACTTATGGCTAAGGCATTTAAACTAAACTACTCTACACCAACCAATAATAATCAAAGAATTTCATCAAACCCTCACAATAGGCAAATTGCATAGTCGGGTATGAATATGGGTTAAGATAAACAGATGCAGACGGTTGGGGGTAATGGTGGGAATCAGTTCGGAAAATATGTTGGGCATATTGTAAGGAATCAGAATGGGTATAATGCAATGTAGTATGCAGGGAATTAGGTTAAGAAGTATGTAGTTCAGAATCCGGGTATTCAGAATGTTAGGAATCATAATGGGCTTATTGTTTTTTAGGGATTGCCAATCAAAATAGGAATGGTAATGTTGCAGCAGCTTGGGCTAAGGGTAATGGTAATGAGAACAATGGTAATCAGATAAGGTGTTACAACTATAGAGGATTAGGCCATTATGCTAGGAACTGCACAGTTAGACCAAGGAGAAAGGATGTTGTTGTTAGTGAAAATATTACGATATTTAATCTATACATTCTCTTTATGTTTTGGTGAAGACAAACATGTAACTTGTAAAACATAAGGTGAAGTTCAAAAGTTACTCGTAGATGTATACTTCAACTCACGGATATCTTACCATCCCTATCCACCACATCTTACGAATATCTTACCTACCTTATCCACCACATGTTGACATTTATCAACTCGATCTCGACATCTTGAGACTCTTACTCATATGGGCTTCACTAGTTGGATCAGGCCAAGCAAACGGGCTAGCCCATTAAGGCCCAATAAAGTTTGGCCCATTAAGACACGTTAAGGCCCGATCAAAGCTTCTAGAAGATGGAGGGAAACTAGCTAATTCAAATTTTAATTAAGCTTCTAGAAGATAGAGGGAAACTAGTTGGTGCATGCTTTTGTCCAAACACACTTTTACCCATTGGACAAAAGAGGCTTCTCCAAGGCAAGGATCACCTATAAAATCCCTAGGCTTCTCCCCCCTCCTCCTTGATGAAAATACACCTTTACATATATATATACATATAGAAATTTCTTCTTGATCTTTAATCATGGTTTCTAGCATTACGCTTTGATCATGGTTACTTTCTATGTTAGTTCCACTAATATTATAGGGTATTTAGTGAGGTATAAGATGTCTCTACATGGAAGTGATCATCCTAGATTACATGTATATCATGTAGTAGATTCGGTTGCATAGAAGTTATTACATTTGATCACTTGTATGTCATATAGTAGACCGGGTTATTTAGAATAATTCTTGATGTTTAGATTAGGAACTATGATCCATTTGACTACTATGTTTTAGATCTCATATTGTACTTTCATCTTGGGCATATAGAGTATAGGTTAGATGGTTTATGTGTTTAGGCCATAAAACACAAGGTTTGTTATGTTCGGCCATAAAACATAATGAGTGTTGTAAAGGGTGGTAGATTGGTTCTAGCTAAGATTAGAACTCGACATTTAGCTTAGTGTCATAAAATATTGTAAGCGACGCAATTTATGTGTTTAGGCCTTAAAACACAAGTTTTGTTATGTTGGGACACAAAACATAACGGGTTTGGTTGTACCCAAAGAAGGAATCGACATCTAGCTTAGTGTCCGAAAATAATGTAAGCAACGTTATAAGGTTTTCTCCGCCGAAAGGAAGCTTGTTGATTAGTGAAGTAACTCTCGAGTTGGATACTCGGGGAGTGGAGTATGGCGAAGAGGAGCTTCGTGACCGAACCACTATAAATCATCATGTCTGGTTTACATTTCCTTTTACCTTTCTCTTTGATTGTGCTTTACTTTTACACTTGCGTTGTGCTTATGATTGTGTGAATTGTTGTGTATGTTGTGTTAGTCATGGTTGTGTAGCTCTTTGTAGTAAAAATTGTGAGTGTGGATATATTGGTAGAATATGCGTTAGTTATTATAAATCTATTATAGACACTTCTCATATTGTGCCAAACTTGATTGGTGATTTGATCGTAAGATCTAGTCCGAAAACCTCTCCTGGAGGCGGTCCTTTTAAATCAGGCGGACCCTTGATTTAGTTAGACGGCCCCCATATATTTATGGGACCGTCGGAAGAGAATTATGTAATGTCTGATCTAAAGTGTTTAACAGAAATGTATTCACCCCCTCCCCCTCTACGGTTTCCACAATTGGTATTAGGAGCCATGTCACTCTAGTTTTCAAAACAAATGGTTTTTAAAATATAGTACAATCCATGTATCAAATTACCCATGAAAGGAGATTAAATATGAAAAGTGTTTTGTTGCTTGATTCGTACTTGTTTCTTTATTAAATATACTTCGTATACTAGCTTTAATGAAAATCTTCTCCAAAAAGCTTGGAAGTGTCAACATATGTTTGTCTAAGTCATAAGAGTAGAAATATCGTCTAAAACACGTATTTTATGAGCTGAAACAACTTTCTTAAGTCCTACGTCCTTCCATTAAGTCACTAAATGATTTTATACAAAAAACTTGTTTTTAGGTCACTGGTGGCGGTCCCCTAAATGTTTGAGAGGCCCCCTAATATATCTGGGAGCCGTCGACTTTCCAGGGGCCGTCTGTCTATTTCAGCAGAATTTGGCAAACTTCAAAAAATCATATAAAATCAACCGTAAGTCTGTAGTAGTCGTGCCTCCTGTTATTTTAAAGATAATTAAGTTTGCTTTCATTTAGAAACACTTCCAAGACTTCATTTAAAACTTAAATATGTCAGAAATGCAGAATACTACATAGTGATCAAAACGTTGTGTTTGTTTTAACGTAAAACTTGTATTTTGCCTTTTCCTTTGAAAGGATATTTCTAGTCAATGTATATTTAAAAAACGGTACATTTATCTTTTCAAAACATTGATCTTGATTAATTTTTAAAATAGGGAGGAAACTATTTTATTTACGAATAAAATCAAGCTAAGTATACATCATTGTATTTATTACACAAAACGACGACGAATATCTTTATGTGCATGCTAAATGATTATATGTATTTACTTGTATCGTAGTTCTGTTAATAGATATTATTAAGTGAGCATTGCTACTTGTAATTGAGCTACTTATATATCTAAACACATATGTCATGTACACTATTTAGTTGTTAATAGTTTTCTGGATTATGCCTAATAGGAATTATGCTAGATTTCTTGTGTTAAGTTGTGAAATTATTTGTGCATTCCCTTTAGCCATAGATAGCTATATTTACAAATGTTACATGAACATATTGTAAATATTTTTGAGTCTAGTAACCTTCTTAGGATTGAGAGTTCAATAGTGTGTCAAGTATATTATAAAATATTGTCATAAGATAGACGTTAAAACCTATCACAAAAATATTTCCAACACATTAACTCTTTTTCAACAAGATGTCTAAATCTTTTCATCGTCTTGGTTAATTGACCTTGGGTTTGTTAAACTAAAGAAAAGATCATATTAATACATTAGTATTTAAGTAAAAGAAAATGTATTTTTTTTGGTAAACTTTGTTTGTGCTTGCATTGTTCTAACACACACACATAATTATATTCTTTTTATAAACATATAGTATTTTACAAAAGATGTGTGTTGTATAAAAATGGTTAGAAAAATCATTTATACACTTGATATTATAACTAGTCTTAGGATTAATGGAACACACTATAAAAATCTTTATTATTTTTCTTTTAAAAGAGTGTTCGTGAGGGTCAAGAAAGATTTTGAGTATATATCGATTCATTATTCAAATTATGATTAATATTATTATGGAATCTAATTGACAAGTTTTTTATATAGACAAGAAATCGAATTCTTATTTGTCTAGCTTTAAGATTATATCAAAATGTAACAAGAGATATTATCTTAAACCTACATACTCAATCACACTCGATTATATCAAAATGATGTCATATTGAGTCTACTTGTCCAATAGTTTTGTTCCAAATATTTGGTAAATATATGCATAAAATACACAATGAAGTAGGATTGACGACTTGAATGTTTTATCCAAAATATTCAAGTAATTTACCTTGCAATGCATTTGGTAAAGTCGTCATTTATGAAAAGCCAAACATGAGCAAACGCACAACATATGTAACTTTGCTCAAACAATTCAAAAGCAAAACTCAAAACTCAAATTCTCTTCTCATCAAAACTTTCTCTTACTTTACAAAATAAGCATTATATTTCTTCTTCGCCAAATGAGAACCCTTTAACCATCTAAGGTTAGGACTAGGAATAATTAAAGATATTCCACAAAGAATTATTGTGCTTTCTTTCAATAAGTGATCGTAAGAGGATTTCGAATATGAAGATGATTATTATTCAAACGATAATCAATCTCATTATTCAATCTAATTATAAAATTAGAATATGAACATGAAATCAATACTAGGATTTATCTAGACAATGGAAATATCAATCAAATGACCATAGATATTTTTTCGAGTCTACATGTTTAACCATCCTCGGTTATTACATGAAATCACAAAGTCGATTAAAAGACAACAAGATTAGTCATTAAATTGCAACTCACACTTGCAATGAAAATGTCTTATTGAGTCTAAAGTGTTCAAATGTTTGTGTTATTAGTTACGGTCAAATTATACATGCTAAACTTAACACACTCTAAGTAGGATTGAAGACTTATAAATTTCCATCAGGAAACTCATAAGTACTCCAACTTGATAAGCAAGACTTGGATGTCATTTCTAAAAACTCAAGCCGAGAACCCTTATAACTTATATAAGCTTCTCCTAAGTCAACACCATCTCCCAAATAGTAGGAAAATGATCCTTACCCACAATTTGGCACCTCCACGGATTGATGGTTCCTAAGTTGAAGATTCATCTTCGGTTTAGGTGGATCCGCTCTATGGCATCTGATTTAATCATCTTCCTTTTGCCAATCTCTTGTTAAAAAAATCCAACATACATGTAACTAAACTTTAGTTAATCATCATTATTTCTACAAAAAAAACATTCACAAGATCTATTAAGGTACATAAGTTTACTTGGATTTCTTTCATATAAGACATGCAAAGGTGCATTCTTTGAACACTCCCAATATAAAGCATTACACATTATCACTCGTAAGCATACTCTTAGGTCCTAGATGACTCATTATTTCTTATACCTACGACAACTTGCTTGCTCTCTCATTCAACCTTAGAACTCCACATATCTTGATTAGGATTATGTGAACTGAAATTACAACATGTTAGTTGAGTCATATTAGGCCTTGTATGAAAAGACAATATAAATTTTATCTTTGCTATAGTTTATTATGCAAATATAGGAATTTTATTTTGTCTAACATGAGAATGACTACTGGAGAATCTATTGGACTAGAAATTTAATTTGACCTAACGGTTAAATTGCTTCTAAGAGTGAAGTTAGGTTCGTGGTATAACTCGTAAAAATGGTCGTGTTTAGCCTGAATTGAGCACCACTAGTGATAGTCTCATATTCATTCTCTAATTTGATTAAATGACTCTTCCTAAATACGCCTAATGATAGTCTACATTGATGGACTTTGTATCTCATTAGGAGTGCACACTAAGCAAGTAGAAATTAGGTTTCTTTTTAGTTAATATAGACAACATGCACCTTACATATGTGCTTTGAAGTTTCAAGATGATAACTTGATCCCATGTAATGCAATTATATGTCTTCATGATTATCTTGATGCTCAACATCTATTTGCTTAGCTATTAAATTCGTATCTATTATAAAGGCATTTGTATTTTTCTAGCAATTTGGATAAAATATCTCTTAGTTTATCTATAAAACACATGCTTCTAAATGCTAAATGATAATATGTTTTACATGATGATTACATTTAAAATTATCATGTTTTGTTTGCATCATCTTACATGAGTTACATGTTAATTGTGCACCTACACTATGTTAGGTTGATGTATGACAAATAAGGTTTAGATGTCATATAGTCATACACATTAATCTTGTTGACTATTGTGTCGATGCATGCTTAGATAAACTTGCATGCTTATATCTATATGTCTTATACATCTAGGTATATATTTTCTCACACTATTATATTTTTATTCTTCATGTCCGTGTCATAATTCTAAAAAGTCAAAGGAGTCTTAGAATGGTCTTAAATCTCCTAGAGTCTTCATTCACACACTTCTTTGATCATCATCTCGCTTTCTTCCAAATAATCCACTCTTTCGTTAAGAAAAGGTTAGAGACAAATCTACCACTCCTCCGAGTAGGTTTGACAACTTAAATACTTCATCTGAAATATTCAAGTATCTTTAACTTACGATCGCAATCATTAAAGGTCATATCCAAAAATCCCTATTCAAGCCTTTTAATAACATAAGTTAAAACGCTCTCCTTTTCTCTTCGACGAAAACATTCTTTCTCTTTGATTAAAACATTATTTCTCTTTGACGAAAACACTCTTTGTCTTTCGATCACACCTCTTCCTTATCACTCAACCATGCCTCTTTAACCATAGAGATGCGTAATCTCTTTTCTCTACTATTTCCGCTACCACTTTTAAGAGCTACATAACTTCTTGAGTGTAGTTTATTATACGGTAACCACCATCCATCTTAACATTGTCATGCTCGTCGCTTCCATCCTCATTTGTTCTCTTCTTTATGTATTTCTTTCTTTCGCGGACGAAACACATCGAAGATACGTCACCATTTCCTTCGGGACAATGTCCAGAAGGAAAACATCTCCATCGAAAAGGTTGCTTCTGAAGAAAACATCACCGACATTCTTTCTTCACCACTTAAGCGCGGATTGATAAAATATCTTCTTCTAGGTCTAGGAATGATAGAACACATTTCGTAAATCTTTCTCTTCTTTTCTACTAGTCTTGATCCTAGTCTATTTTCTATTCCATGCGTCGTGACAACTTAACTACTTTATCCGAGGTACCTTAAGTATTTTTAATTAGAGAAATGAAAACTAAAATGTCACTCCTTTCACAAAATTCGTTAAAAATCAAGCCCTTCTCCTGTTGGCGATCCGGTAACCCCCGAACCAATTTTGGCAGTCCCCAGATATATATGGGACTGCCGGTAGCAAGCTTGTTTTACCGTTCATTCTTTACTAAATCCATAATCAGACACTCCCTCTCTTCTGCTTCTATGAGATGACGTCTTTTCTCACCTTAAATGGTCTTTTAACTTCTAAATGATTCTTTGCATTTTCAAAAGTCTTCCCACTTCTAATAGTTGTTTTCACTTATATTAGTCTTTTTGCTTCTAACGTTTCCTCTTACTCCTAAACGTTCCTTTTCACTTATAATGAGTCTTATCACCTCTAATGTTTCTTCTCTCTTCTAATAGTCTTATTACTATTAACATTCCTCCTATATCTCGTGACAACTTAATTATTTTATCCGAAATATTCAAGTAATTTACGAAATGCAAATGCCACTTCTTCATAAAACTTTCCACTTTCTCAAAAATGAAGAACATAATGAAGATATTCAATCTTAAAGTGTTTTTGAGTCACCATATTGTCACGTCTCTCATTATTCTTCCACCATGAAAGAAGTACCACCTCATTTCACATACCCACCTTTGATCGTCAACATTTACAACCAACAAAACACCAAAACAAACCTTCAAATTCTCAATCGTCCACCTTTGTCTTAATAGGTCACATGCACATCATTGTTCATGCAAATGATATGTTAATCGTTTCTGACAACCTCTTGTCAACACCTTCCTTCTTTAGTCTCACTCATCCTTCCTTACTTTTCGGCTCCTTAGAATCATTTTCATCCAAGAGCATATCGTCTACATCCTCATCTTATTTTTTTTCTCTTAAAGTATATATCTAGGCATATCTCAACAAGATATTAAGTGTCATTCATGTACCTTTAAAAAGTCACTCTCATAATATTTATGTGTCAATCAATAAACAAATCTCATTCTTGTTTATTAAAATTCGGTCAAACCTTAGTCCTTAAACATATGTCTCGAGTTTTTTTATTTTATAAGTTATGTTCTTGATATTAAAATAATGATTGCATGTGTCTAGTTTCTAACTCTCTTTCAAAGTGTCATACTTTAGAATACCAACACCTAAAAGTGCATGTCAAGTTCCCTGCTAATGTCTTGCTATTTATATATATATATATATATGTATATATATATGTATATGTATATATATGTGTGTGTGTGTGTGTGTGTGTGTGTGTGTGCACTTGTCTACTAACTTTGTTTTGTAGCACACATCCATATCTTGATTCCTTGATGCCCCAAACAAAGGGGAGCATACATCGAGGGGGAGCACTTGCAAGCGTTCTACTCATTTAAATTGCATCAAACTTCTTGAGCATCGATGATACTTTATTTGTTCCATGGATCCACTAGAGTCAATATACAAGAAATGTAATTATTATGGGGATGTAATGAGCAAGGGGGAGCTCAAAGATATATGGGTAAATATCATGGTGTTGGTTAAACCGTGATGATAGAAGACTTCAGTGGGATGATGCAAGCTCGCCTTTATAGGAAGATAGGATCGGAGATTGTCAAATACGATGAAGGGTTCATCCATACACTAAATACTTCACCTCCTTTACATAAAAATAGCCTTCAACCTTCAGGTTTTACTTATACCTTCAACTTATATACTTGACGTACCTACATTCCTAGCATGTCTTATTCTCATCTCTCACGACCTCTTCTAAATTATCAAAGAAACATAAAACCACCTTAACCTTATTTTTTCTCATTCCTCCAACCTATATGCTCCAAGCAATATCCATGAATCACCTTTTTGTTTCGACAAAAGAGGGAGAAGGAATGTAAACAAGTAGCTTTTAAACTTTACTAAGTTTTATAGTTTATATATTTTGTCATCATCAAAAAAGGAGAGATTGTTAGTGAAAATATTACAATATTTAATCTACGCATTCTCTTTATATTTTGGTGATGACAAACATGTAACTTGTAAAACATAACGTAAAGTTCACAAGTTACTTGTAGATGTATACTTCAACTCAAGGATATCTCACCATCCCTATCCACCACATCTCACGAATATCTTACCTACCTTATCCACCATAAGTATACATTTATCAACTTGATCTTGACATCCCAAGACTTTTACCCATATGGGATTCACTAGTTGGATCAGGCCAAGCAAATGGGTTAGCCCATTAAGCCCAATAAAGTTCGACCCATTAAGGCCCAATCAAAGCTTCTAGAAGATGGAATGAAACTAGCTAATTTAAATTTGAATTAAGCTTCTAGAATCTGGAGGGAAACTAGTTGGTGCATGCATTTGTCCAAACACCCTTTTACCCATTGGACAAAAGAGACTTCTCTAAGGCAAGGCTCTCCAATAAAAGCCCAAGGCTTCTCCCCCTCCTCCTTGATGAAAATACATATTCATACACACACACACATACACACACATATATATACATATATATAT
>BQNB010026089.1:4641-58958 GCA_026074375.1 Tanacetum coccineum
GCTTCTATATGTATTTTTAGTCTTGTAAAATTCATACCTTTCAAGTATGAATTTATTTTAATCTTATGAATGAAGGGTCTTATCTTATTAGTATGATGGGTGATTTGAGTGCATACTTGTTTTGGCTACAATTTTTTAGCCATCTTTATATATATTTTTCGTGATATTTCTCCAAGTTAGAAATATATTTTGCACTCGTCTTTCTAACTCGTTTTTGTAGCAAGTCACCATAGCTCGATCCCTTGTTGCCCCAAACAAGGGGGAGTATACATCAAGGGGGAGCGTTGGTATCTTTGATTCTTTTCTCATCTCTACTCGACGACTAACCTTTTTGATTTGACAAAAGGGGGAGAAATGGACTAAAACTCATTAATTACTTGTAAACTTTAATTTTATATAAAATGAGTTTATATTTTGTCATCATCAAAAAGTGGGAGATTGTTAATACAAATAATGTCTAAAAATGTTATTTATATTTTTCGACCTTTCTACGTTTTGAAGATGACCAAATGTAAAAAACATTATGTGATAAAAATAAACGTATACATGTTATTAGTCGTAAATTTCCATTTCGACGTAAATCACTTAAGGTATGTATAAACAAGTCATTAAACTTGATAAGTGATCAAAGATATATCTTTTTATCTCAAACTTTACATTTTTACAAATGTAATAAAACTTTTTTTATAAAAATAAAAATATACAAAATATATTGTTTATTAAAGAAATGTTTTATTATTTTATATAAATTGAAAATCTGGTTTTCCCCCCAAAAACAGATAAAATTAGACCAGATAGACATTTCCTCACTAAAATCTGGTCTTTCTAAACCTTTGATCACTAACTTGCTTAATCTTGTTTAAGTGATCCATTCTTTCTTTCTCCCCTCAAGTGCAAGAGAAGAACACTCGTATTCGCCAAGAAACGAAGTGTTGTAGATTAGTGTTTTGTCTCCAATCTTCTTCTAGATTTTATCTCTTTTATATCATTCTTGTGTAGTTGTGTAGATCCGGATAGTGTATAAATCCGAAAGTGTTGATTGTGTGTTGGTTAGTATTTTAGGCCTTAAAATACTCTTGTGAAGTGGTAGATTGGTTCTAGCTAAGATTAGGACTCGTCATTAGCTTAGTGTCGGAAATTGGTCTGAGCGACGTGTAACGGTTTTCTCCGTCTAAAGGGAGCTTGTTGACATAGTGAGATCTCGAGTCGGATACGTGGGGAGTGAAGTAGGGCGAAGAAGAGCTTTGTAGCCGAACCACTATAATTCTCGATGTTGTGGTTTGATTGTTCTATCTCTTATCTCTTGTCTTTCATTTTAAATCTCGTAGTTACTATTTATATTGTGTTTGTGTTATTTGTAGTTAGATATATTGTTTGTCCATATTGTTGGTTGACCTCACATAAACATGAATCTAGGATTTTTATAAGCAAAGTTTTAAAACGCCATTTAACGGGTAAACTATTCGACCCCTCCCCCCCCCCCCCTTCTAGATTTCATAACACTAAAAAGACTTTATCTCACACTTAAATTGAGTGTGAACAAAGTTACAAAACAACACAAATTTTGACAAAACATCAGATTTATTAACTAACGGATAAACCCAAACAAATTGCGAATAATGATCCAAGAACAATACATAATATTTAAAACCAGAAAGACTCGGAATTAGAGAAATCCACAAATTCAAGTGAACAATGTCAAAACAAGACTTAACCAAAGAACTAGAACTAACAAATGGAAGCCTCACATGTTTTCCAAGCTAAGAAGCATGACAAAGAACGGATTGTTTCTCTTTATTACACGAAATTGAATTACGAGAAAGAACATGACGCAAACTTTACTTCTTAGATGTCCAAGGCATTGGTGCGACGTATACTGACTGGTGACAAAAGCATAAGGAATGGTTAGGAAATCCTTAACAGAAAAACCAAAAGCATCAAACTCAAGAGTACAAGAATTATCGCAAACAAACTGACGAACAAAAATTAAATTCTTGACAATATTGGGAGTAATGAAAACATTATGTAAATGAAGTGGTCGATGAGGAATAGGTAAAATGCTATGGCCAGAGTTGGTGACGGGTATAGAATACCCATCACCAACCGAGACTAACAGATAAATGCACAAATTAAAAACATTACTAAGATTAAAGATAGAAATATTTAAATGAGAACTCGCACTTGTGCATATGTTTCGGTTTGCAGTAGCAGGATCCTGAAGCGTCATTACATTAAAAACATTAGGCGAAGAAGTATCTGTCCTGAAAGTTGACCCGACTGATCCACTAGACCCGACTGGCCCACCTGACCCAGTTGACTGGGTTGTGCAAAATAGTTGAATGGCTAAACAAAGTGTTGGGCTGATTAATTTCCAAAAACATAGGCCTGTGGAGATATAGCAAAACCATGCGGGCCATGAATCATCGCATAAGTTGGAATTGGGCTTGTGTGAAGTGCTAGTAGGTTAACAGTTGCATTAGGAGAAGTAATATCGGTCACAAATGGGTTAGTCGAATTTAGCATAGTAAGCTGTCCCCTATTACTATTCGCAAAAAACCCACATTGAGCCAAAAAGGTGTTGTTGTGTTTGAATCAATGCCACTTCAAAGTGGGATGGCCGATGAGGAAGAGTAGCACTTGTTGACCAAAGTGAGGTATTCCCATTGATCCCGGTATTAGTACCCCCATGCATATATCTACAACTCTCACCAAAGTGACAAAAACCTCGATTGAAATTAAAACATGGTTATTAATCTTACCTGAATTACCGGTAGAGCGGCGTGCACTATTAGTACTTGAGTTGGCTAACAAGACCATGGGTGAGGATGATGATGAATCAATGCTAGGAGCTTGAGCCCTCGACTTCAATTGCATCTCCGCTATAGTAAGCATAGAATGAACCATATTTAGATCCGGGAAAGGCTCCCGATGAATGATAATATCCGAAACATGTTCATACTTATCCGACAACCCATCAAGAGCAATAGTGACAATATCATCCTTGCTAATGGACGAACCAAGACTAGCCAAAATTGTAGTAATTGATTCAATTTTACGGAAATATGCGTCAATACTCAAATCTACAAGCTTTAACGAATGCAACTCCTCTTTTAATGCAATAGACCAAGAACTCTTATTGTCACTAAAAATCTCGGCAAGAATATCCCAAGCCTCCTTAGAGGTTTTAGGGTTTTAAACAACAAGTCTCGATTGAAGGGTTTTCGACAATGTCATGAAGATCCACGAAAGCACAATTGAGTCAATCTTTAACCACTTCGAAGTGGGAGGAGCCGGATCACTAGAGGATGTTGCATCAGTTGATTCACCTAAAATATGATTCATGAGGATCTTGAAAAAGTACGTCTAAGATAAATAGTTCATCTCATCAATATTCAACTTAACGGGAACAATAATGTTGAGGTTGGTAATGGTCATAAGCTTATCCGAGAGCAAAATTACGGGTTGAGAAGAAGCACCAGTCATGATAATTATGTAGGGTGAAAATAAGCTAAACGAAGGGTTGTAGCACAGTAACCAATGAAACTATTAGGATCTTACCATAAGCACAAGCAAGCAGGAAGAATATATCCAAAATACACCAAACGTGAACAAAAACCAGCTGTAGCACAGTAACCAATTAAACTATTATGAACACACGTGAACAAAACCATGAACAAATCCGAAATACTCCAAACGTAGAGCAAGAATATATCGACTATGAAGGAAGTTGTTGGATTATGACCATATATGAATTAATATATGTCCGGAAATATTTTCGAGCCTAAAGGGACGCACACGTTTATATGTTATATGTTAATAAAATAACGAAACAATATTAAAGTAATATATTAAATGTATAACCAAAATGACGTTAAAAGTAACGAGATAGTAAATAATTAGTTAATCGTTTAATGGTTTAACGTGAGGGACTATCATTATTAATAAATTTCAGACAAAAGGTATCTGCCTTTTTCTTTTTTTTTTCCCTAGTCGGTTGTAACTAGAATCCTAATAGGATTAAGATCAACTCTATAAATAAAAGGTTAATTGTTTCATTATAATAATAACTTAAAATAAACCTAAACTTTAAAATTCGATTCTTCTTCCTACTTTTGTTGACCGGCTTCAAAAATTGTTTTGGAATCTTTGGTTTACTGCCACTATTCGACTACACCAACAAACACTTTTAGTTTTGTTTGGTTATTCGATTATCGCTTGTGGTGATTTCTTGTTCGTAAGTTGATAGATTCAAGAGACGAATAAAGATCGTTTGTTATACACTACTAGTACTAGCATACCTCGTCGTTTGCTAAGAACGTATAGTGTGTGGAAGCTTAGAGGAATCATACCTTTGATTCTAGTGGTTACGCGTTGTATTATACACACGCGTATATAGAAGACGGTGTTTACGGTTACCTTTAAACGGTGTATCGTTTCGTGCTAAAAGGTACATGTTTTCTATCTTGTTAATTATTGTGTTCTACACGTGATCATTTATTCCGCTGCGTACTCGTGTTAATTAATTGTTAATTAGGTTATAAAACCCAACAGTGGCATCACGAGCCATCGTGTAGAATCTTTAATTACAAGAAATTAAATTGGACAAATTAGGGTTTCGTGATTAATTTTAAATGCCCCGGTGGGCGGTTTTTTGTTAAAAAGATTTGATCTTGAAGGTTAATAAAATTAATTAGACGAGATTTAGGTTGTATGCAATTTTATATAAAACTTGATATATTAATTGTTAATTGTTTTAAGTTTTTGTTAATTGTTAATAAGGATCCATGATAAAATCATGCAAATTTATCATGGATTGATATTAGATATTATAATCTTGTTAATTGTTAAAAAGATTTGTTTTAAATATGATTAAAATACACATAATTTTAAATATTTTCTTAACTGGTAAGATCCTTGATTCATGAATTCGGGAAGACCCTTATTAGTGAATCAATGGGGCCTAAAAATAGTTAAAAAGTTTTATGTGCTATGTGGTATTTATTTATATAAGGCTTACGCAATCGATTGTTTCGATGTATGTGGCCGGAGTTTATAGGACGAAGGAGCCTTATATGAATAAATGCATGTTTTATTATTAGATAATTAGGATCATATTTAATGTTTGCATGCCTTAATTGTTAAGTGTGTTTAAATAAATGTTATTTAGTTTAGTTGATGTTTATTGGTTTTATTTTAAGTTCTTGACTTGTGAGAAAATAAAAGAGTTTTTCTGAAAACAAAAATAAACATGACTAATGATTATCGAAATAAGATTTATCATGGACTATATATTGCAAAAAGTCAAAAATGGATCCGGCTTACATCCGGTGTAAAATCTTCCATGATTAGACTAGCAATTTATAGTTCATAATGTGTTTTAAATTAAAGTTTTAATTTTTATCAATGACGTAATTTGCAAAAGTACTATATAGTTGCAAGGATAAGGTTCGGGGAGACTCATCAAGACTTCGGTCTTGTAGATACCATTACCCTATAATACATGACTACGTTGTAGTTTCCTTACCTTGTATACTATGTAGGAAGTCGCGAATGGTCTAGGGTTTGAATGATTTTTAATTATTCTTTAATCTTTTCCCGCGATAAAAATAAAATCTTTACATTTAAACACACGTTGAATCGTCAATTTTAAGGTATCACTATTTATGTATAAATTGAGTAAAAGTTTTTATTAAAATAAATGTTACGAAGATGTATGCATGCTTCTTCGTACATATTTGACACGTCAAATAAAATACCCTTTTTCAACTAAGTTTTTGCCATCCAATTTATAAAGACACTTGTAGACTGCTCTTTACCTATGCGTGAGACGCATGTAGATTTGCAATCACAAGGTAATTATACGCTTTTCCGTGAGACGGTGAGTGTTACATAATTACTGTTTTAAAATTGGACGACTTTAGCGTTGTTGTGGAGTAAACCTGATAACACCTGCATAAGATGGTATGGAAACATGCTTACTAAGATATTATGTGTAATTAAAGTAAGTTCCCAAGAATGGTGGAGGACTTGCAAAAGTTATGTGAATTAAATCAATCGTATTTGAATTACCTTTTTGAATACACAATCACTAGCCGATCAAACTAGATGTGGTGGAGGTATATGTCAAGTTGTGATCCTAACCATAAGAGAATTAATTGGTTTAGTTAATTAAACATGGGTAATTAATTTTCTTCAAGAGTATTCATCAAAAAGAACTAATTGTCATGTAACTTTTATGTTAATGTATGATGAGCACTCACCTGTTTCAAAACACCTAGAACCAAATCAGTGGGATATCGGCTTCAGGTCGATTGTTAGAAAAAAGAAACACTTCAGGTAATAACTTCTAATACTGTTTAGCTCGACAGTAATCTAGTCTTGAGGAAGTCGATGAAAGAAAATGAGCATAGTCATTGAAGCACCTTTACTACTCCTGCCCTAGGAGCGGGATGAGTTCGTGAACCCTAACATCTTTTGGCACAGTGGGACCGGACTTGGTCAGCTCTATGATGATGCTTCAAACTGAGATAGGCTTGTCTTAATGCTTGGCTTCGTAAGGTAAATTCTTGTTCTCCATAGACAAATTCCTTAATCTCTTTAACCTCGTTCTTATCCGTTTTTCTGACATAGTTAAATTCTTTTCCCCTAGATTTTTTGAGTAAATCCAGGCAGCATAAACTTTTTTGTACCACATAAACTTATAAAACATAATCAATAGTACACATTAGTACTACAGTAACTTAATATTAATACAACAATAGTAATAACTGTTTACTTCAGCAAGTTCGTAATCTTACTACTAGCCAGCCAAACAACCTACCTTAGCATATTTTTTCAGTCTTCACACTGACCAGTTCTTAACTCAACAATCACATAATATTTTGTCATGCTTAAACAGTTACTCTAAATTATACTAACAGTAAAGTAACTCGCACTTTAATTATTTATAACTACCAGCACTAACTACATAACATAAATTTTTCCCTATTAGTAATCACCATAATAAAACTATGTTTTATGCTATGAACAGCACTAATATATACCTGAGCATTTTAAGTTAACTCTAAAGAATCATCTTGAAGTCCCCCCCCCCCCCCCCCCCCCCCCCCCACCCCCCACCCCCCCCCCCTCCCCTTTTTTTTTTTTTTTTTATTTAAAAGGGTATTTCCCTCCAACCCCACTTAAAATACCCGCTCCCCCCCCCCCGTAAACATAAAATTAATAAACCAAGTTACAAAGATCAAAGGAAGACTTTTACACCGGGCGTAAAGCAATAGATTTCCCAGTTCGCCTAAACCCCTTAAATTTGGAAGGAAATCTCTCAAAGTTTTATATTTTTTTTTGTACCTCGTAACAAACCTTAACTAGGTACAGCTGTAACCCAATTGAAGAAACTAACAAATAAGGAAAGAAGATCACGTACCCATATGGGAAGTTTATCTGAAATTTAACAGCAAAACACATATCATGGTTACGCCGTAATAGTTTTTTCTTAATAATGGAATGCCGTGTAAAGTTTGTTACTGCCGTACCACCCTTTTTATTGGTTTTTTTGTTTACACCCGTAAACATACATTACGAATAAATAGAGCCGTCATTTAAGCATTCCCGCTTACCATTACTTTTTCCACAGCCAATTTGGAGAGTTTGTAAAACCAAAGGGCTTCAACCTTCGAAAGAAATAACCACCAGAAGTCCCAAAGGATTTTCACACATTTACAGTACTTTTTTTAGTAAATTTTTTAATCAATTTCAAAATATAATCCAATGTAAGAAAAGATTTAGTGCATTTTTCAAATATATGATTTTTCTCAATCTCTTAACTGTGGTATTTTTCCGTTTACCATGAGCGGCCTAAGCAAACAATCTTAAAGTGTTTAGCCCCTATTTTTATGAAATTAACTTTTGTTATGAATTGTTTCTTTGATTAAATTTAATGTTTATTCCCAATTAGATATTTCCCTTTGACAATAACGTGTTAACCTGGGTTTTGTTTAGTACTTGTGTTTTGAACGCTACTTGCCCCATTAAAATATTACCTGTCCATTATTAGGGATCCATATGGGTAACTAGGAGGAAATCACTAACACTTTACTTTGGTGTAAGAACAAACCCGGGTCCCATTTGCAACAAAATCACTTCGATAACTATTAAAAAGCACAAGGAACTCTTCAAGAGTTTTTCTTAAAAAAAAGTCTTAATAAGTTTTACATTAGTATATTGTTTTGGAAAAATATGTTTTGTGCGGAATAATCAGCAACCTGATAACCTAACCTCCCAGAACGAATTTCGGACTGATTTCCAGAATCCCAAGAAGTATTCGAGAATTAGACCCGTAAATATGCACAAATCATTCTAATCGACTTTTTAGGAAAAACAGTTAATGATAAACCCCAATATTTTTTTTTTGACATTTGCAACAGGAAATTTGTCCCTTCCTAACAATTATAAATTGGAGTAACTAGGTTTTAAGCAACATTTTTCCTCCTCTTGAAAATTCTCCAATTCCTTTAATTTCATTTATTTTAATTTTTTATTGTAATTGTTAGTCTACTATTTCCTTATTTTTAATTAAAAAAAATCAAAAAAAACAATTTTCAAATGAAAAACATTCAAATTAAAAAACTAAATAACACCTCTCTTGACGACCTTCCTGAATATAACCAAATCCTATACTACCCACCGATTTGGGTTTTCTCCCGCCCGTTTAGTGGGACCCGTCCCGTCTAGTAACCGAGGGGGGTTTGTTTTAAAATAAATTAAAACTTGATAAAAATATAATTTTATTTAAAAGAAAAATACGCAAATCAGATTTTTTTTATCATACAAGCTTCTTCAAGTCTGTGCCTTAATTCGTCCAAACAAACCCCTTTAAGAAATTTAGCAATACTTTGGCATTTGGGCTAAGGCCCCTCGATTGGAAAAGTCATATTTATGTGGCGCAGCTTTCTGTTTTTTTCTCTAAAACTGTCTTCTCTAAGCTCTTCTTTTTTCCTCCCTGAAATTTATTGATGAAATAATAAATAGGTGGAAGTTTTTTTTAGGATCCTATTTGAAAGCTGGGCAACCCCCAGGGGGGTTTTTTTACACCCGGATTTGGGTTTCTTTTTTTTTTTATTTTTTTTTTTTATTTTATTTGTTTTATTTTTTGCCCCCCTGATGTGATTCTTTGGCGAGGGGAACTTTCTTCTATTCAACTGGATTCGTCGTGAAAATTATTGTATGAGGGCTTCCTCGATATAACATGCTGGTGTCATTAATTTTTGAAGCAATCTGGGAGCCAAAGTTATTTGTTCCCCTCCTCTAGTATCACACCCCTTTACTTCAAATCAATCGTTTTGGAGTATTTTATATGATTCACTTTAACAAAACTCTTTTATAAACCCAAAAAACTAAGGCTCCAAGTTAACGAAATTGAATTTTCTTTCTTAAATTATAAGAATCCTCGTTGTGTGTTAATATGATATCAAATAAGAATTGAATTTGCCCTCAACTCTTCAAGGTTTCACTTTTTTTCCTTCATTAATTAACCAATAATAATGACTTTCCCTCCATCCACAACTTTCTTCTAGAATAGGTAAAGTGATTGGAAACCGAGTCCGGATGCAGCCGTTCCGAAAAAAAAACAAGCAATGATTCAAAAGTAAAGCAATTCAAGGAATAAAAACTTTTAGCAGAAAATGTATTAAAACCTTTTTTCCAAAACGCCGTAAACAAATGATTAAATTACTCGCAATGGGCGAGACTAATAGAAATACGTTGTATTAGACAGAAAGTTTTTTGGGATTAACTCCCAGATTCAATGGAAGTGGAACGCCCCCCGTATCGATTTTTAATATTGACCAAAACATAGTAAATAATTGCAAAACCAATTTTAAATTAAAAGCGGTTGATGGTGACAATTTAATATCCCATCGCCACGATTTAAACTAAATTACACTAAATCTATAAGACTACTTCTAGAGTGGTTAGATCTAATTGTTTTAAAAAACCCAAAATATAAAAATAAAAAATTTCAAAAGATTAATTTTTTTTCACTCCTCGTTAAAGAAGGCGCCAAAAACATGATTGTCTTGTTTGTGGTATATTTTATGATATCAAAGTTTTTTAAAATTTATTAAATTTTTTGCCGACCTTAACCTAAAACACCAACTTTTAACGGGCAAGTGGTACCCGTCCCGGTGGTTAGATCATGGTAGTAGGTTGTCAAACACTATGAATTCAAGGTTAAATCTCTTTAAATTTTTAATATTATTTTTATTTTATCGTTAAGTTTAATTTCCTAATCTTTAAGTCAACCTATGTTTAAAATCCTATTTTATTTTCTAATCCTAAATTCAAACCAATTTAAAAGGGGGTTTTATCCTAGAAGACCCTGGCACGGGTTTTTTGGTGGAGTATAAATCAATTTTCAAACACTTTAAACACCCATACAAGCAAATTAACAAAAGATAAAAAGGAGCGGGTTCCGAATGCCCTTAAATGATTAGAAAACTGTATTAGCCCCAATATAAATCCGATTAGAAGTTTTGTTTTATATTTATTCATGCGATGATACTTTATCTCGAAGAGGCTTATCATTCTTAGACTTAGGCGGAACTTCATCCTAAGACCCTAATCACAATTATTCTACACAATTAAAGCATTCCATAAAGCATAACCATTATTTGTTTGTGATTTAAAATCCGATCTTTTAGGGATTTATAAAGCAATGGGGAGGGGGATAAAATCGTAATAAACCCCAATCTCTAGAGACTTTAACCACCCTCAGTACTCCAAAATGGTAATTTATACTCTAGTCGTCCCACGTGTCCAAACTAAACTAATTGGTAAATCAGAAACGTTTAATTTTTTGAATTTCCCCTCCTAGATTCACCTACAATCCAAACATTTTTTTCAAAAAAAAAACCCTATAGGCAATTTCAGGTAACTAATTTAAGCGCCAAAAAGGCGTTAATCATTGGCACGACTTTTTAGAAGGACAATACCATTGATCCTATGATTTCTTAGGAAGTATAATTACTTATAGTTGGGAGAGTTACCCCCGCATCTAGATTTAACTTAGTCCATAATTACATAGTTTCCATTTTTGAATAAAGGTCACATACAAAAGCCCGAAAACAAGTTATTTATATACATAAACAAGCATACAATGAAAAAATTAAGAAATCGAGATATAAACAAAATCAAAACATTCCAGATCTACATAAATAAGGCTAAAATAACCCAAAAGGTATTAGCCTGTCCAATTCATCATAAATAATACAAGAGAAATGCTACCAAGTAAACTAAACTGAGTTTTTTTAGACGAAAGATACCAAAAACTAAACGATTACAAACATATAAAAATTAACCGTTGTTCCCTCCCTATGGGTGTAATGAATGCCCCGTTTGCAAAGACCCTCTACTGGCCCTTTTTCCTCCTTATAAAAATTGACTTTTCTGTTTGTAAAAGTTATCGAGAATATGAAATTTACACACTTAAACCCTGTTTTTGAGAGTTTTTAGTATTATAGGGTCTTAAGTTGGTGTTTTGAGTACGGCAATAATGATCCCAATATATTGTAATACGCGTATTGGGTTTTTTTCATAGAGTAGACCCCTAGCGAGTACTTTGAAAATCGTTCCTACGAATTATTTCAACCTTCTAAAACTTTCAATACTGCTCGTATTGGACCTCTCTGATTATGCGTATTAGGTCTTGTATTTTCCCCCCCTCCTGGTGGGTCTTTTGTGTGATTGCAAATAAACGAATACGCCCAACATCTTCCTGATGATACGGCTTTAATGGTTTGCGAGAAAAGGTAAATCTACAAAATTAATCTTTTTTCCGTTAAAGGCCCCCCCAAAATGCCGCGCCTTTTGCAGTAACATTCACCAATAACCTTTACCGTAATTTACTGTATTCCCCCCTCAAATAAAACCAATTAATAACAATCTTTGCCAATAATATAACAAAATGGGTTTAACATGGGATCAAAGATGCTAAAAATATAAACATTTATTTTGAAGGCATCAAATCTGATGAATTATTTTTCCTGTACAAGCCTATGTGTAATTTGAACCATTCCTTGCCTTGCGTAATGAAGAAGAACTTCCATTATACTAAATCCATTTCACTAAATTGAGCGAAGTGTGGAAAATAATCCTTAATCTAAAAAAAATTTGTTAAAGGTTTTGGCCCTTTTGTCCCCACGTTAATCTATGCTTGGTGAATCATTGTAATTGTTTATTTTATTTATTAAAAACAAAATACTTCCGCTTTGAAATGCTTTTAGGGCAAGCAATACGCTAATATTGGGGGGATTTTGAAATAACGCTCCAAAATAAATACATAAAATTACCCTCGAAAACCAAGTGGGAAACAGTTATATATTAATTATGAAAAAAAAATCGGTGCATAATTGGTTTGTTATTTGTTTTTACATAAAAAATTTGTTTCAGGATCAAGAATACGAAAAAAGACTAAAAGTGAAAAGGATATACCGTATCAATATTCTAAACTGTTTTTTATTTTTTCAAAATGGAGAGGAATTTTCCTCAAATGAAGGTAAATAAAAAAGAAGCCAAAGATGGGGCGCACTTCATAAGTGCGGCTGGATTTTTTTTTTCAAAGCAGGTTTAATGCAACTTTAATAATTGTGAAATCCAGTTCACGGCCCATTAATAATTATTTATTTGTGCGCGCACTGTCCATCCTGAATTAATACTCCCCCAAAACAAAATAATTTTGCTAATTGTAAATTGTTTTTGGCACAACTCCTTCACTCCCCGCAATATTTACAACTTGATAGCACCATCCCCTCCAATTTATAAATAGACAACATATTTTTGGAAAAGCAAAAGGCATCCCATTTCTTACAAAACATCTCTCAATCATCTCTACTACTAAGCGAATTTTCCATAGCCAAAGTATTATAAGGACGTTAAAAATTATATTAATTATAAAAGTTATATAGGGAAAGGTTGAAAGTATTCCTAAAACTTCAATAATTTTTCCAGGTTGTTATAGTCCCCCCTTACCCGCAGGAAAAAAATTCAAGGCCCAAGTGAATGGGAGAAGACGTTATTACTAAGGTAATTACCGTATAAAACTATGTATTTGGCGAAATCAAGGAAAGTTTACTTGTAATAAACATACCATTTTGCTTGGTGGAATGTATAAACCACTTTATTAATCCATTTGAATAAAAAATTTAATTTCTGAATCTAAGATTCTGTTGTTATGGTGTTTATTTGATTGCTATAAAATATGGAGGTATCATATTAAGTATTTATTTGGCTAATATGGAATAATGATATGAACAACCTTAATATTTTTTATATGAAAGTGATAAATGAGAAATTCGATTTGTTCCAATTTAAACGGTGTGAAATTGTTTCTCAGGTATGATTATCCCATAACAAATTAGGGTGGGGGGGGAAAAAAAAAAAAAAAAAAATAGGGAAGTTGGGCCCCCCCCCCTACAAAAAGAATTTATTTTTTTCCCCCACCCCCCAACCCAAAAAAAAAAATTTGAAATGTTATTTATTTAAAATTTTGTTGTTGTTATAAAAACCATTTTCTCCATTGTTTTGTCTATGCAATTTCCGATACTAGTCCCCTAGTGAGAAAATTAACTAATAAAAATTTAATCAAAACCGGATAAAGAAAAATGTTTTTTAACACTTAAGATCATAATGCTAAACCCAACCTTTAATTAAAAGGATTTTTTTATCATCATCACGTCATACTTTTAAATCAATCTTAAAGCATTTATACATTTAAAGATTAAAGGCCGAAAGGATTTCCTCTAATATCTAAAATAGATTAATTTTTGAATATCTTACCCATCATTCCCATATGACTTTTTATGCAAAAATTCCTTGCTTTGCCATTAATTAAAAGCTTTGTTCCATCCACATTAATTCCCTATCCCAAAAAAAATCATTTTAAATATTTTTTTGTAATTAAACCCTTTTTCTTAGATCTATGACAATCCTAAAATAAAAACCTTTATTCGTAAAACATCTCACTGTTTACTAGAAAACACCCAATCCCATGGAAACGAACTATTTGTTTGGAAATATTAAAAGACTTCTTTTTATGATCTAAGTTACCTGCAAGGCCTCCAGGTTTTATTTTTTTTGCGTGTTTCCGATTCTCTAGAAGCTAAAATTTTAATTGTGGTTTTGTTTAACCATTTAACATTAAAAATCAGAAAAACTAGCTACGTAGTTATTTTTATGTTTGTCTTAAAAATGTTAGCACAGTATAGGTGAGACATTAGTCTAAATTTATCTAAAATTTTTAGTAACTGAGCCTATGTCAACCATTTTTTACTATATCTTTAGAGAATAGAATTAGATTCACTCTCAAGTTAATTAAAGTAAGTTTGTGCCTATATAATTAAAATGTTTTACGTACTACGGTGAAAATGATTAAAACAAGGAAAGCAGAATAAATCTAATATTTACTTAGACTTCTAACTGGCATGTAGCTCAGTTAATACTTGTTTTGGTGTATACATGTTTATACTCCTAGACCCGCAAAGAAGATCAGAACAGCTGAAAGCAGTTATTTGCTAAATTGGTGACCATAAGAAAGTGTAGAACATAAAAAAGATTAAAGATTATTATTAGAATCAAGAATCACTTAGCGTGATATAGTATTAGTTAACTATTATACTACAATAGAACATAGATCATTGTTAGAAATAATTCCCCTTAAGATCTTTCTATGAAAACTGTATATGTAAATTTCGACTAGACTCCTTGCGGTGGTATAAAATGCGAGGTCCCGCGTTAGAGGGTTTAGTAAAAGTTTTTCATAAGATTTTTTTTTTTTTTACAAATTTGGATAAAATGTATAACATCTTAGCATTTTCAAGGGAGAGTAATTTTGTAACACCCTAAAACTAAGAGAGCTATAGTCTAGTTGTATTTCCTTAATAAGTTATAGCGCTCTTTATAATGTTTTGTGATTATTAACTTGAATGATCTTATGTGTTCACCCGTTTATCATTTAAGAATTTCTTTTTCAAAATATATAAAGAGTTAGATACTCCGCAAAAATCTTAGAGAGAAAACACGTTAACAAAGATTTTTACGTTCTACTATATTTTCTTTAGTGTAAAGTTAGAATTTTTTATATATCAAATATACTAAACCTTAAACAATAGCTATCAGGAAATCGATATCTATTAAATATTGGGATTCCAACAAGAGTGTTATCCTAGTAACAGGACAATAATAGACAAGTTCGTAAATCAAATCACTTGTTCTGATTGAAAACAATTGCTAATAGATATTGAAAAACAAGATTTTGTAGCGTCCAACACACAATATGTTAGTTATGGCATTCCAAGAGTTCCCAAAGGTCGCTTCAAAACCTGTGGTTAGAGTCTTGAGATTAAACACACTAATGTACTATAGTATTCTTGCGATAAACACACACATCCAATGATAAGACTATGCCCTTTTTGTTGGAATAGATCCATAAGAATAAAAAACCTAGCAACCAAAAAAGACAACCATTATTTTGGTGGAGGTTGTTTTGAGTAAAAGTATGCCTCTATAACAACTGATACAAGAAGAAGGCGACCTCAACTACATAGTTTAAGTTGAAAATCTCGAGAATTAACTCTATTAATGATTGGCCAAATATAAGTTCTACATGACACAGTATAAAAGTTATTAACGTTCAATTAATGATTGCCCTTAAAAGCAATTAATGGAAACGTAGAAATAAAGAGAAATGGGTAAAATGTATCTTACAAAAAGCAAGACCCAAAGAGAATCTTTTTAAGAAGCAAATAAGAAAATTTTTACATGCTTCCCACCACAGATATAGACTAGAACAAAATAACTTTTTGAAAGCACTTGAATAAATAACACAACACTACACACAAACACACAAAGTATTTCACTTAGATATCAGTTGAGAGGCTTCTGTGACACACACACAACTCGGATTATCTTCAACAGCAAAGAAATTGTGAAACCAAAAAAGCCCTATAAGAACATATGATCAATCCGTTTGAGTGGTATACAAACACTACAATGATTTTTGTGTGGAGGATAATTAAAAACTGATTTGGAGGAAAACACAAACGAGGCATTAGATTAGGAAACTCTATACAAACAACCTTAAAGAGTAAATGAACATAGGAAGTCACAGGGAATGTATCTAGCTCATATATTTTAAGACCACACAGTTTTTAATCATAAACAAGGCCCTGTAATTCGTTAGCTCCTCATCAAAAATAAACAACAAAACAGTGCAACCTAATAATCCAAATTATTTCTACTTTGCGCTCATTTTCAATGAAACGAGCGAAATGGAAGTTTGCTGTCTTGTTAAATTACTCAAGTAAAAGCTTTCTAGATATTTACTATACATGAGTGTATTTTTATTGTTTTATATATTTAAGCCGTTTCCCATTTATCGCAATCAACCAAATTTATATTCCCTCAATCTTCCCATTCAGATTATAGCAACAATTCCATTTCTCAGATGATTATTATAAAAGAAGAAATGGATTAAGAGATTATGCAAATTGGCTTTAAATAGTGTTTAACTAATGAAGGGAGGCTCAGAATCGTGTGTTTATTTTGTGTACGAGAATAACAAGAGATTAGAAGTGAAGCATACTAATCAGATGCAATGTAGTCTTTTGCGGAGAGCTTTTTGCGACATAAGACTCACACACAGTCTCATGAGTGCTACAACCTTCCACAAGAAAAAGCGAGAACAATTTTATGCTTAAAGAAAATGCGACTCTAAGATATCAGACTACAAGACACACAATGAAAGCACAAAGGAAGATAACTATCAAAAAAGATGGAAACTTCCCCCCTTTCCACAGGCTTTTGGTTGTCCATGGTGATTGTCTTAGGTGGGTCATTGACTTGATCTGATCAAGCAAGAAGGGAAGGACCCTACATATAGTACTCATTAGGCATACGTCATCTTTCAAGATATCTCTGACTCCGAGGTAACCTGAAAACAATAGCAAATTGTTTTCAAAAAACTTGTTTTTTATGAAAAACTGTGAAAACCTCTTTAAATCTCAATATGATCAACTTTACATATAGATTTATTAATAAAATTTGGAGTTTAATTTAAGGTTTTCTAGCTATATAGATATTTCCCTAGATTACATCGCAGTAAAAGAACACACATTTGAAGATTTATAAAGGGAAACAAAATGATCTATAATTATATCAAAAGAGATTAAGAACCCACCCCTAAAATTTAAGAATTTACTGTAAGAATATTAGCATTCAAGAAGCATCAAGAAGAAGAGCCCCCTTTAGAAAAAAAAGAGAAGAAAAAAAAATTTTTTAGGCCGTTTTCCTCCCCCCAAAAAAATAAAAGGGGAAAAAAAAAATTAAAAAAAAATTGGGCGGTGCGGAGGACAAAAAAAAAAAAATTGTTTTCCCAAAAAAATTTATTAGACTTGTAGACCAGCAAATTTGAACGCATTCTAAAAGCTAAACAAACTCATGAGAAAAGATTCAAACTTTGTGTGGCAACAACGTGCAAGAACAAGCCCTATCTGGGCTATTAAGCGCCAAGTTATCCCCACCCATACCCTACTACCACAGTAATAAACATCTTCAACACACACACGCTCCTCACTCTCTCACAATACTCTTGTTCACCCCATGTTAACGGTGGATTTTTATAGAAGCACATTATTTCACACATCTACCTGTATTTAGAAACAAAAAGTTTTATTAGATGAATGAAAGTAAATGCTAAGGGTGTTTAGGAATTCCAGAAATAGATATCTCTAATTATTGAAATCTATGAGGGGTACCCATAGTAGTAGTAAAGGTGAAAAGGTGTCCCGTCCAACAAAAAAAATCTGCGAGAAGGTAAAACAAGTTAAGCCCTAGTATTGGCTCTAAGATAAAGTATGTTCCACAAACTAAAACATCAAAGAGTAAAGACCTGCTAGCAATAAATTTGTATTTTATAAAGCAAAGTTATTTTTTGGTAGAACAAACAAAGACAAAAACACTCCAACATCCCAATGATCAGAAATCAAAGAAAATTAAGAACAATAGAATTGAGTGTCCACAGAATTCTAGGATGCAATTATTATCACACGATGCGTGGTTATTTAATAAAGTTTTGTGTTTCATGTGATGTTGATGGAAGAGTAGTATTAATGATCATTGTTAGGGCAGGTCTACTTCAAATTAACCATCATAATAAGCGTTTTTTTCTTATTAAACAATGTGAATGGTTAATTAACCTGTTTCTTTATGGAAAAACAATGCCCTCATAGGGGTGAATCAAATCAAAATTATTGCTAAAAAAATAACTCCCGATAGCGAGTATATAGTAAGAGGTATGACACTTCTAAACTACATAACAGTTTTTGTTTGAATTGCACTATCCGTATGACATGATTCAGAAGGCTTAGGATCAATATTTGAGAAAAAAGCACTGATGGAGAAGTGTGACGTACACTCTTCCTCAATCTTTTACAACAAGTAACACGGAGAGAAGTATCTCCAGAACTAAGTGAGTGGAACATATCACTCTACATGAAGCTAGTTTGTTGTTTCTCAATTTTTACACTGATGATTCTCCGGTTTTTTGTCTATGCCTTCATCACAACACTATAGGCATAGATAGGGAGCGCGCGAGAGAGAGTTAGGTGTCATAGAATCACCACAACTCTTTTTCTCTACTTAAGTTTATAAATGTGACACAAACCACTATAGACGCTATAGAATAGGATTGTGGGAGGCGTATTTCTAAGGTGAAATTGAGACCGTCATCTAAATTGCTTAGATGTGAGAGGCGGGGGTCAGAGGGTTGATTTGGTATTTTATTCACATTTAGTCACACATGGATATCTGTGAGCGTTAGCGTATACAACATACCTATGAGTGACTTACACTATTCATGGAGTGACGACGAGATATGATTTAGATGTTGGTATCAGTATATTTCTGATGGTATAGAAAAGTTTCAGACAATTTTTTTATTGATTGAAAGATGGAGAATTACTCATCACTGTCAACTAGTACTATTCTGGAACTACACTTTGTGATTTTCATACAATGTAAGATGTCTATGAGGATTTTTATAAAAATATGAGACAAAGAGATACAATGTTTCCTATATTCTCAGAACCTGAATTCTACTATATGAGAAGTACCTACTAGAGGCAGGGTTCTCATTTTTATGGAGATAGAGTGACATTAGTTATGGAAATTCACTTTAGTTAGGTGCTAGGATTGCTTCTGCACATTACCATTCAGTGACGTTGTTTAGTTAGTGTTAAACACTTATTTTATGATCTACTATAAGAGACGTTGTACTGGAGACTTTCATGGTATGTGAGACACAGGTACAGTAAACTCTTTGGTAGGATATCGTGCACTAAGCGACGATACACTTTTTACCACAGGGAGCATTGTGGGAGTCTGGATGTGTTACGACGGCAGAAAGTCTAGTCTCTTTATAGAGACGAGTATAGAGATGGTACTTTACGGGTGACACACACAAGCGGTATCTCAATAGCGTCACACGAGTTAAGCTGTAATCACATATGCTATGTCTTGATTGAGCACTTTGATTGTGGGTACGACAATTTCAATATATATCAGGAGTAGTCAGTAGAGACACACAATGAGTGAGAGGCATTAGGATAGGTGAAGGTCTGTATTTTGTGATGTGGCACTCGAGCGTGAGAGTGTGCGACACACACACACACGGATTGATTGTTAGTCACTCAACGAAAAAGAGTATGTGACTCTATACGGTAGTGAGTAATTGGGGAGTATGACTCATCACAATTTCTTATGTGGTTGGTTATATTTTAGCACTCCTATGTGCAGGTTGTGTCTAGTGATCTACGGTAGTGTGTATATCTATACGTTAACATGTTAATCTATCTGGGTGAACATGTAAGGTGATATGAGAGGGAGTGCTATGTTTGGGTGGGTAGAAGTGTGGTGTGGATGTCGATGAGTACACAGAGATGGAATCTCTTTGTTAGTGTCTCTATTGAGGCACTAGAGTGCGAGGTACCATTAGCGGAGCGGCGGAGGATCTAGGGAGGATTTGATAGTGAACACTACTTTCTATGACACGAACGCGAGAAGGAGGATTTATGGAGGAGCGAGAGGTTATGTTTTGAATTAATGGATTAGGTGGTCGTGGGGGGAGCACGATCCTGATCTATCACACGACTCAGTACACTATATTACTGGAGAGAGTGTTGGGAGAGGGACGCGAGAGGCAGTGGGGAGCAGAGAGATGGGGGGAGGGTATTGGTGGGGGTATTGGGGTAGGATTGGTGGGTGGGAATGGGATTTGTTGGGGACAGGGTGGGGTTTGAGGGGAAGAAGGTTGGGGTGAGTGGTTTGGTCGTTGGATGTGTGAGGGGGAATTTGGGTTGGAGTGGGTTTTGGGTATTGTTTTTTTTGCTTGGATTTTATTGTAGAATAGGTGAGTGATATGAGGATGGGGAGATTTGTTTATTGTTTAGGGTTTCTCATAGATGTATTTGGGAGGGAGTTTGGATCATGTGGTTGTTGAGGGGTGTTTGTGGGGGTATTCTTTGAGGGGGTGAGGATTTGTATTTGTTAAGAGGAAGGATGTGTCTAAGTTTGGTTTGTATTTTTTAGGAGAAGTGTTGTTATGTAGTTATTTGTTAATAGTGTTACTTTGGATTTTATTGGGGATTGAGTAGGATGTTTATGGATATGTGTGTGATGTTGGGTGTTCTTGTGGTGAGGATGTATATTTTATTGTGGGGAGGGGTTTAGGATTGATTTGGGGGGGGTATTTTTTAGTGGGATTTGATTTAAAACAGGGGTTGTAGTAAATGAGTGATTGTAGTCGGGATGTTGAGGGGGATTGTATGTTTAATTGTGGGGTTTGTGGTGCGGATTTGAGTTGTTTGTGGGGATTAGAGGTAGTAAAGAATGTTGATATAATATTCATATTGGGGGGGGGGTGTTGGTGTTTAATTTGGTAGGGTATGTGTGGGTGATTGTAGTGGAGGTTGAGGTATTAGGGGAAGTGTGAAGGGGGGTGTTTGGAGATTTGGTATGATTAACTAGATGGAGGTTGTTGGTTAATTAGTATGTAGGGTGTGATTATAATGTGAGTTAATGGGGGTTTGGTTTTGGATTTAGGGGGAGGTAGGTTTGGTATGAGGGTGGGTTGATAGGGGTTGTTGTGTTAAAGGTATATAGAGTTATTTGTGAGGGTTGGTGATGATGGTGTTTAAATTTGGAATAGTGGGGTAGTTTTATTATTATGATATGTCATTTATTAATAATGTAAATTATATGTGAGTGTGTGCGAGAGGAATGTATCATAATAAAGTTTTATTTTTATAATTCTTATAGGTGTTAAGTGTTGTTTAATTTTCAAAATTTATTCATTGTGTGAGGGTAAGTACATTGTTCTAAAAATAATTTAGTATCTATAAAAAAAATGATCATATTGAAAAAGTCTATATATTTATACGTCTGTTTAGTTATTTTAATGTGTGGCGTAAGAGATCTAATCATTTGGTAGAATATCGAAGTGTGCGGATAGTTTCTGGTATCATTAGTTCATATAAGATGTTAAATTATGAAAGGTTTATATGTAATATATTTAGGTTCTATGATGTGTACATAAAGTTGTCCCACATGAAAAAGAAACGATACACACACATATTGATACATGACGCAATACTCAATTATAAGAGTATACTGAAGTCACAATCACAAGAACAAAAACATAATAACGTAAAATACCACAAAGGACGTACACAGAATACTAGGAACAAATACATAGAACGAGTAAAAAACAACATTATGTTACCCGTATACAGTTACTAATCTAGTAAAGTTAAATGCAACACAACAACACACACCTAGTGGAGCGAAACCAGATTAACCAAAAAACAATCACCAAACAGAACTATCACAATCACCAAATCAAATGCAGATCATACTAAAACCACCACCATCCCCCGCGACCATCCAACATTAACACCCACAACCGACACAAGATTGAAAAAAATTAACCCGTAACCCCCCTAAACTCCTCAAGTGATCTAGAAAACCTATAACGGACCAACCCAAACAAGCATCAAGAAACACCAACACCCTAACCAGAGAACAAACGATCACAAAACTCAACTTACCCCACCAATAACTACACCTGACAGAAACTATAAAACTCACTAATCTACGCGCTATGTCACCACTTAGCACTTCAAAATTATGCATATACCCACAAAAAAAAACACTACCAATTACACAAACAACAGTAAATCCAACTACTCGACCTGTCTACTCCCGCGTAGAACAGAATAAAGAGAAGTATAAACAACTTTAGAACCTTATAACAGAACAAAAATAATAGACAAACGATATCAGCTTAGAATAAGAAAGCATAAAACCACATTTACCACTACTAAGAAAAAACAAACGACAAATCAACACTCTTCAGTTAACAAGAGACAGATCTAACACAAGCACCAAGACATCTCAGAAAGTCAAAACAGAACAACACCTACTACAAAGTATAAAAGTTAACCCACAGAACACCTATGAACTTACAATTTCGGAAAATAAAATTACTCACAAACTCAAACCAACCAAATGAATAACCCCAGAAATCCCATTTGAATACCACAAACCCTCACGTCACACTACACACACAATAGCCTCCATTTACCTCAGTAACTAAAATTACACGGCATGAACATAAAATATACAGTCCACATCCATATAAATATCCATATACAATTAAAAAACCCATATACTGCTGTAACATTTAACTACTACATTAAACAAAAAAACAAAACACCCAATATCACACTATACCACCACTAAACCTATCACATCACAAAATCTACCCCCATCAGATATACCTACACCTAAAACACATAACTTAAACCATACAACCTTACTAACAGCGTCACTCATAACCCGCCTACACTAAGCCTGTGTTACCACAATTAACATCTCCAATGCAAACGCAAACTAATACTACAGAACATAATTCAATTAAGCTTATACGAGACTAAATATCCATTAAACACAATCAAGCCTAATCCAGTTTTTATATCGTTAATATAAGTATTCATAAGGCCCCTACTCTCCTCAATCTATATAAAACAAAAACCATTCTACAATCAAAGTCCTGAGAAAACCATAAACATCTAAGCACGGAAACATACCAATTTCGTTTAATACGTAAATTATTAAAGCTGCCCACTAACACACCTACCATGAACTGTAAACCATTCGTTACAACATAATTACACCAATAACAAGCTCAAAATACTACTTATCAAACCCACACTAAGAACAACCTCAACCCCTCGAGCCTACTCCTTTCAACTAGAGAAAGAACGTATAATTAAAATCAACATAATAGTAATAATATTCACACCATAACAAGAAAACAAAATTCAATAAACTCCCAATATGTAATCCAAACCCAACTTAACCAATAATATCTTAAAAAAAAAACAAAAACACTAAACCTAACCCAATACAAATAAACCCTATAAAAAACCCGATCACAACACAAACCGAAGAAAAATTAATATTCACCCTACCATAGTCCACACTACCCTTAGCTTACAGTGACGTTTATAACGTTAACTAACTAACTCCCGCAATGAAAAACGATAAAAAATTATCACGGACTCAACTCAACTTCCAACCATAAACAAGAAACCATACATACCCATACTAAAGCAATCCCCAAACACCCTGAAACACTTAACCAAACCCTACCACGCATTACCGAACGCACTCGACACTCAATCACGATCATATTCACCTTAATAATACACATAATCATATAATCTACGCTCAAATAAAATACCTTACTAACCCCAAAATGAATAGAAGCCAGGCACCAAAGCAACAAACAAACCACACGAGCGAAACCCCTAGCCAAAACACCACCATTGTAGCTTTTGAACATCTAACCTACAATATCCAAATAATAAATGAAATATAAAAAAAAAATCCAAGAATGATACTGGACTAGCACGAACCACAAACAAAACTACAAACAACATCATTTAGTCACTTAGAAAACCAATATACACAATCAACTCACATCACACTTAATGCCAAGTAATATACCATGATATATTAATACCAACCAGACTATAAAAAAAAAAATAATATCAACCCATACCCCAAGCTAAACACAACAAACACACTTGACATACTAAAAAACTGAGTATAACACAATACGATATACAATTAAACTTAATAAAAGCAAACATACAACAGAACAACCAACCCAAACCCTATATTAACCAAAGACAGTAACACGACCTTATATCCCCTAAACCCAGCAACAAACTACCAAACTACGTAAACATACCAATATATCACACAAGACACCCAAATACGCGTTAAACACCTACATAAATGCCCAGACCACAACTAAAAAAAAAGTAAAAAATAACTCACTAGATACCAACACCAATACCCCACCACGAACCTGTATCCACTAAAACCACCACCATCCAAATCGCTAACCAAGCCACCACCTTTATGAAACTCGTTAATTTAATTCGTAAATATTATGAGTACAAGTGACACACCTACAAACACACAAAAGTAACTCTATATGCCTAATAAAAATTGCCCAATACGAACTATACCACTGTACGACAGAAAACAGAATGATACACCAATTATACCTCAACCAATACCTACAAATTACCGAAGAAAATTTACAACTACTGCAACTCACTTTACAACTAATAGACATATCTAAACTAAACCTAACCTAAGAATATAAATAACAGACAATTAATAACACCGCTCTAGCAAAACAATACAAATCGCCAACACATTCAAAGCCAACCAAGACAACACCATATATCCTAACCAACGTAAAAACTGAAAAAACATGCCGACTAAAAAATAATCTACGACCGCCAAACACACTCACCAGCCTTAAACAATCAACCGACAACGCACTACAACACACAGAACAACAACAAATAAAAAAAACGAAAAATCTCATCGCCCCACTTCCCAAACACAACCATACTCTAATCATAGATCAATCATAGACACATATCTTAATACCGCCATCAAATCCAAACGAAACCTAAATAAACTAGCGAAAAAAGCATTTCATAATCACACCACTCAAAAGTATTAAGCAACCTACATATATATTTAGAATAGACAACGCACAACCCAAAAAACTACAGAACAACCAACAAACATGCATAAAAATAACACTAAACAATAAACAACCGCCAAATCCCACCCCAAAAAGATATATTCACCATTACAAATACTGTACAAAAACAGAGTGAGAATCTATGCATCACCCTAACGCACACTCCAAATATAGAAGCCAAGAACAATAGACCAACATAAAAAACTAACCCCACCAAAGTCTTAATCAACCTCCAATACCATTAAAAAACACATACTCAAAACTACTAAAAAAACAAATACACACTGACCAGTGAAAATATAAAAACTAAAACTACTAAAACAAAATACATGTATCAAAACCACAACAATAGCCTCAACGAGACACAATAACACAACGCCATCCAAGCCATTGAAAAATCAAAACTCCAGCCAAATCAGAAACACTACACACAAATGAAAACGTCTAGTAATAGACACCAGTTCAAAAACTAAACTCCACATCAGAGATCACAAAATCTCAAAGCCAATTCGCACCACAGACCACTAGAAAAACTCTAACTTAAAACAACTACAAAGACTTAACCTAATACTACTCCTCAAATGTAAAGTCATCCGTTAAACAAAGAAAATATAATTAACTGACAAACTTTATAACACTAACTAACCCAGCCCAACTAACCACTCCACCAAAACCCGAATTCAACAAACTACAACATATACACAGAAAACCTAAGAGAATATCGTTAAGTGTGATGAAACACCCCATATACTAACAATAACTACATTATGACCCGACCACCTTCCACTACACCCACTAAACATAACACAATAGAACTACACTCGACAATCATCATAAGGAATTCACAACTTCCTAAACAAAGACAGACACAAACTTACCCACAGTCTACCAGCGAAACAGCATGATACAATCCGTAACATATAAAAAAACTTAGACACAACAATCACACCAATCACTACATAAAAACGTTACAGAGACCCAAAAACTAAATATACAAACATAACCACAGCCACCTACGCCACGCCATTAAGTATACTAAACTTTTAATAAAGTTATACCCTGATATAAGTCTTAAATTTGAACACCACGCAAATAATATATACAGAGACAACTCAACTAAAACCTAATCTCCAAAAGTATAAGCCTACCTAAGCACGACACCCACCATGGAGACATTACACTATAAATGACCCACAATGCCACCCCCCTCAACCGAACCTAAAATTTACACATGGACACACAAACCAAAATTAACACCATAAAATCCCACAAATAGTAACTCCTCAATACACTAATAATGACATACTTGTATAAATTAATGATCATCGTTACAAAACCAAATTCCAAACAAGCAGACATACAAACCCTTATAAAAACTCTCTAAGAAAAAATATAATATGACGGTCAACTCCACTAAGACAAAATCCTGACATCTAAGAAACGTAGTGACAAAACGACAAAAAATATAAAAAAAACAAGAAAATAACAACTTAAACCAAACGATTCAAATTCACGCCAAAAAACCTTCACATCAATAAACCAAACAGACATAACTAAATCCCCAACCAAGCAGAATGAAAAAATTAAAAACACCTATGAAACACACAAAAAATAAAAAGCTCTAACAAAAATCGAAAATACGAATAAAAGCCCAAACTACTAAACAATTTTAACCCTAGACGCCCTTTACACAAACGTCCACCCACCCAGACAACACAAAGAATTGATGAATGCAACGGACTGCAGCCAACAGCGCAGCGAACAGCCTACGACCCCGCCCAGTTTATTGATTTGGAATAATAAAAGGTAAAAGGTAGCAGTGAGGAGGTGGCTGTAGATGCTTTGAAGAAATTCAATGAAGTAATAAACTACAACACCTACGTGAGAAATCACTGAGCAACATTCCTCAAGAGGTGGAGGGTTTGAACCACCACAGAGAGAGTGAATCCGAATAGTATGGTCCGACAAGACCGCTTCGAGCTCAAACCGCTTATAGTCTAAATTTAGACTGTGGAGGAGCATAGTCTAATAGGGTATCTTAATGACCCCACAAGCTAAAACGACCGCAATGTTAAGATTCAGAATCTAATAGGATTGGATATGAAGCTATGATGCGGAAATACAATCAATGATGCGAGCAATAAGGTTATTGGTCCTAAGGTCGAAAAACCCTTCCTCTGCTTGTAAGACAGTTAGGTAGGCAGGTGTGCTTTTTTAAGAAAAAGACTGACCTATGGATGTATTTGTACACGTCTATAAACTCGTCTTGTATGCAAAAGGGTTATACTACAAGCTAGTTACGGTTTGATTAAGAAGAAACGTTCTCAACCACTGGCAAGACATAGTCCGCTGACATTAGAGCTATTAGAATTCGCATATCTATAGCAGCATACTATGATTATGAGATATGGCAAATAGATGTTAAAACAGCCTTCTTAAATGGTTATCTTGATGAAGACAACTATATGGGCAACCTGAAGGTTTGTTGAGATGCCTAAATCATACCCAGAAAAGTATGCAAGCTTCCAAAGACCATTTATATGAGCTTAAGCAAGCATCAAGAAAGCTGGACTAGAAAGATTTGATGAGAGAACATCAGCATAAGGTTTGAGATTATCCTCAAAACTCTTGATGAGCAAGTGTATATCAAAAGGCTCAGTTGGGAGTAATGTTACATTCTTCTTCATGCTTAGTATGTTGACTGACATAATCATCATTGAAATTCACATTCCAAGTTTCACAAAGTGAAAAGATTATCTCTTGGAAATTGTTTTGCTATGAAAGATCTTGGGGGAACCAGCATTTATTCTCGAAAGTCAAAAATCTAATAGAGATAGAATCGAAGAGAAGCAGATTAATTGTGACTTTTTGTCAAAATGCTTACATGGATAAAATCTTAAAGAGGATACAAAATGGATAATCGGCAAACGTGGTCATATCCCAATATGCAATGAAAGACTTGACTTGAACTAAATCAAGGTGCTCAAAACACCTAAATGAGGTGAATGTCGACTATGAAAAAAAAAAGAATGTACCATTATGCTCGGCTGTAAGGGATCCATCATGTATGGCGGTAGCGATGCACTAGACCTGGATGTTGCGTTCGCCAGTGCACAAAATAATGACAATGTTAGCCGATTTTCAACAAGACATCCAGGTGAAGCCTTCACTGGACTGTTAATATTTTGTCTGTGAAAAACATTCTAAAAGTATTTAAAAATACTAAAAGATCATGTTCTTGGTTTATGTGTGGGAATTCCTACACAGAACTTAGTGTTGAATAGTCCTATTGCGATGCTGGAGTCGAGCCTGATAAAAGAAGATGATACTAAGATCCCAACAGGATATGTTTCGTGCGTTTTGAATGGAGTGCGCAAATAGATTTGAAAGCTCCAAGGCAAAGTAACCGACTGGCATTGTCCTGGCACAAGAATCGGAAATAGCATAGCCAGCAATCAATCGAAGCTGCCATGGAAGCTGCTTTGAATTAGGAAATTTATCTCAGGGCTTGGTATCCGTAGCCAACGATAAATGAAGCTTTGAATAGTAACTAGGACTACAAATTCAGCTTGCAGTTACTTATTGCTAATGAACCAGGGATTCAGAAAGGGCGCCAGACACTAACAATAAGACAGGATAATCATTAAGTTCATCGAGTGTGTTGAAACTGGGCGAAATAAGGTATACTTAAGTTCACACCAGATAACAATCTAGCTGATCTCTATACAATTAAGGGACGGGTAAAGTCGCTTAAAGTTACTACACGCATGGCTAACAATATGACGTAGCCCAGGTAGTTTTGTTTCTAACTCACTAACGAGCCTTGGCTACAAATCTTGCGAGTATTCTACGCCTAACACTCACATTATGCCCAGGTCTCATCTGTCAATTATACGTTTTCATGGGGTTTAGGCTAGTTCATTCGCACTACATCAGAAGGTAACAAAAAGAAACAAAAAAAATGTTTTGTGGTTAACAGGTTTAAGCACACAACTACGGAACATGAATTGCAATTTAAAATATGATTAACAAGGGATGATTACCCATAAAACTCGAACTCACAAGGACTTAGAAAGGAAGAGTGCACGTAAGCTTGAACCGACGAGACCCTAGCTCCAAAACCACAAAACCCTAAATGCGTGGAGTCCTTTCGTGACTCGAAACCTACAGCCTTCTTGATCTCTGCTTTTTCCTCCAGGAACCAACAGGAAACCTTTAGAATGACTTCTAGGTTTTGGGTTTAATGAAGGCAATAATGGATATAAAAACTTATGTGTGTGTGTGCCGAATATAATGAGCAGGAGAGAGATATGTGAAATTATTGAATCTGTGAAACACTAACCCAACTAGTATTCTTCTTATAATTGTACATAAGGGTATGTGGACTAGTCAATTGCATGTTCACATGTATATGTAACACCCATTAAGGCAAGCATCTTGACATAGTGATAAAAAGTTGAATACTGTTGAGTGTTGGCTGAATTCAAGGCGTTGGAAGTAGCAGCAAGAAAAGAGAACAAATTTTCATCACATGTTCTTGGGAGTTTATAAAGAAAAGGGATGTAGGCTTTTAACCATTGGACAAAAGAGATAAAAGGGGACTTGGAATTCTCATGGTTATCTTAATGAAATCCAACGTGAATTCTTGCATGTGTTGGAGGAAAAAGTCGGCATACATACTAGTGTGTAGGAATACATTAGTTTTATTCTTAGGTTTTTATATTGTTCCTTAATTTACAAAAGTTAAGTTTGGTGTATTTTGTTTTAAGAGTTCTCGTTTGATCAATTTATAAACATGACCAAGTAACTTCATTTGTCGACTAAAGATTAAGTGACGGATATGAAAAGGGTTATGCAAAGTCTTAATGAGTGTGTTTGACGTTTCTAGCAAACGTTGGATTTTGAGCTCACGCAAATTTTAACTAACATGTTTCAAATGGACCTAAACACATAAAATGTTTCAACTAGTAAGACATTAGAATTACTGAAGTTGAAATATGACCTGAAAAACACGGGGTGTTATAGTTATTCTGTGTAGTCAATTTTTTTTTCCTATTAAAACACAAACCGTTGAAATTTCGACCTTTCTATGTATCGGATGACCTGCTCGGCAAGTGACTGGTAATTTGTCTATTTTTTTCTTTTTTCTTTATCCATGTCACATATTTCAGCCACATCACTACAAACACCATCTTCTCCTTCTCCTTCTCCTTCGTACAAACAACCACCGCTACACCGCCCCTTCTGTTATTACAAATGCGAAAAGGTAATCACACAAAAAGTAAACTGATTCGACAATGTACAAACGTACAACTAACAAGACAAAATTCACTAACATATAAACTAAATCAAACCTAAATCAGAACACAGAACCAGTTAATCCACTAGTCGACCTGAAAATAAAACCGACATATACTAAAAGTTAGTCAGCAGAATTAGCATTGTTATTGTAACATTAAGATCCATTGATGTAATAACTAATAGATCAATTACAAACGCAAACAACATCAAAGGAACTGCTATTGAACTTGGCCAGTTTTATACGCAAACAACATCAAAGGAGGCTGCTGCAAACAACATCAAACGCAAACAACACTAATGTATTAACTAAGATTCATCAGTTTCATACTTACATCATATTCACAAGCGCAAAAAAGACGAAAATGTAACCCACATGAAAATAAATCAATTCTTCAATCAACAAAAACACTATTAAACTGATTCACATGAAAATGTAACCCACCAGTTTCGTACTTCCAGCATATTCACAAGCACGACATGAACCAGTTAATCCACCAATTAATTGTTAAACCAAACCGCATCAACACATATCACATTCGGTTCTCTTTTATTTCGATGTAGGGTTTTCTTTTTAATTTTGATTTTAATTTACGGGTTCGGTTTGGATTTCGTTTTTGATAAAAAAAAATTATGTTTGGATCTAATTTAGAGTTTAGATTTGATTTTTGGGCTTCAATCTTGATTTTCATTGTGTTACTGATTTCGGGTTTAAGGTTCTGGAATGTCGATTTGGTTATGGATTTTAAATAAATAAACACAATGGATTTTAGTTTGAATATATGGTGGTGATAGAGATTAGTATATGGTGGTGATGCAGATGAACTGGGTCCGTTTGATAAAGAAAAAATATATTTACTAAAAATTAAAAATGATATGGCATAAAACCTGCTCCACATAGGCCGCTCCATGTAGGACTAACAGGTTTTGCAAGTCACCCGATACATAGAAAGGTCGAAATTTCAATGGTTTGTGTTTTAATAGCAAAAAAAAAAAGTTGACTACACGGAATAATAAAAAGTGACAAGTTAAATACATTTTCAAGTTATTATCCCTTATTTTCTAGGTAGGAACTTAGAAAAAGCTCCAAATTTTGTTTGTTTGACTTATTTAAAAAAAATACCATAAAGTATTAATAGATAAGTAAAATGTTAGTATTTGAATGCATTTCAAATGTCTTTAAAATATTTGACCTTTTGTTTTTGATGTAAAAGTAAAAAAATGTTTAAGATTTTTCTTTCATCTTCAATATATTATCTAAAACAAAACCATAATTTTGCACTTACGAGAAACAAATATCAATTAGCGAAGAAGAGGGTCGAAAGGTAAATGGTCACCCACCACTCCGTCCAATCTAACCGAACACCAATATACCCGCTTAAACATACAAATAGCAAAACACTACGGGTATGTTTGGATCGGGGCTTATCGGGGCTTATCGGGGCTTGAGCTTTTAAAATAAGTTAGCTTATAAAATAAATTCCGTTTGTCACGCGGGCTTATGAAATGGCTTATAAGTCATAAGTCTCTATAAGCCCCAACCTCATAAAAGGGGCTAAAAACTTAAATCCGAGGCTTTTGAACCTTAAATTACTTATATACCCACAAAAATATCTAATATATATCAATAACTCATTTAATTATGACATTTTTAGTAATTTTGCAATAATAAGCCCCAACCTCAGTTCATTTGCCAAACAAGTTTACAAAAATACAAATTTTAATTTCGGCTTATAATATAAGCCCTAACCCAACTCCAGCCCTATCACAAGCCCCAGCCCAACCAATTTGGCCAAACATACCCTACAACTATTAGAAATAACAATCGCAAATAAATTGAACACGGGCTGATCACTGACCGAATCAAAAACCGATTTGGTCAACAACACAAAACCGAACTGAACCAAAGACCGAATATAAGAGAAATGACAGACCAATGACCGGACCTAAATATACTGGGTCAGTTTTTCGATTCGGTCCGATCCGCGCTTTATTATGCTCATCCCTCCGCACAAATATCACTATACCCAAACACCCCCAGATTTGGCAACCTAGATATTTTTCATTTCATTTTCCCGCCAAATCGAATCACAAACACAAACCATTAAATCAATTCACATCCTCCGCGGCTCAAACTTGAAACACCGCAATGGTACGTACGTACATCACAATCAATCAACACTTTATTTCATTTTTTAATCTTTATTATCAACTCATTATCAGATCTATACTTGTTTAGTTTTTGTGATGTTTTCATCTTCATATCGATTTATGATTTAATACGAAGTATATAGTTATTGTTTGGCTGACGTCATCTTATAAAATCTATTGAAGATCTATAATTATTGATCTCAACTTCTGAGTGAATGTTTTTTAGGTCAAATTAAATTTGTGCATAATTTATTACTTTCACTGTTTTACCGCTGTAAATAAGTCATCGAATATATTGTTATTTTGGTGCTGACGTCATTTTCGAAACTTCATAGAGAATGTTTTGAAGAACTAATTGCGTTTTTAGGCTATTTAACCTATATAGCTATCAGTTCGTTCTCGAATATATAGCTATATTTGTGCTGACGTCATCTTAGGAAGCTCATGAATGGTTAAAATTTGTGCGAAATAGTTTCACGGCAATAATTAACTAGTTTAGCTGTTTTACAGCTGTAATTATTGATTCGTTATCCAACATGTGGCTATTTTTTTACTGAATGCATGGAGAAACTAATTGCATTTTTAGGTTAAATTTGTGCGAAATAGTTGCACAAACAATAATCTGTTAGTTACACTGGTTTAACGCTCTAGTTATCAAATATGTAGTTTTTTTAGCTGATGTCATCTTCGGAAGTAGTATAATGTGAATCTGTTGAAGTATCGGAAGTAGTGTGAAATGATTACGCACACAATTTTTTTTTTACTGCTATAAATATCAGTTCGTGATACAATATGTAGCTATTTTTTGTGCTGACGGCATTTTTCAGAAGTAGTGTATCGTGAAGCTGTAATCTATCAGTTTCCCGGTTTTACCACTGTCGCTGTCGATCTTTCTACGAATATATACTCTAGTTATTTTTGTGCGGACGTCATATTTGGAAGTAATATATATATTGATGAATTAATCTCTTTGTTATATATGTTCGTGAAATTTGTAGTTAAATTAATATGTACTGTTAAAGTTGTCGTGGAGGAACTTGACACACATATATTTGTGGGCAGTTGTTTAGGTTTTTGGTAGTTTTTCGTTGCGGTTTTAGTTTTGACAATGAAAGTTTGAGACAGTGATATTTTTCTTTCCAGTTTGTGATATGTGTTGATGCGGTTATGGTTTGACGCTTAAGTAGTGGATTTGCTGGCTCATGGTGTGTACTCGTTTTATAGAAGTTTGCCTTGTTAGTTTGTGTGTTTGTTTGTTGTTGAATCACTTTATTTTCATAGGGATTACTTTTTTTGTCTTTTCGTGCTTGTGAATATGCTGAAAAACTAGTGGTTTAGCTAAGAAGGAGCTAATGTCGGTTAACTAGTAAGTGTGATGGGCGTAGAATGAACATCTTATAGCTTGAACATCTGTTAAGTCTTTGATGTTTTTCAGGGCTGTAAATTGTGCTGCTGTGAAATGGTTTTGTTTCGTTAAGTAAAGCACCTAGGCCAAGTTGAATATAGTAGCAGCACTTCCGTTGATGTTGTTTGCGTTTGTAAGTGAGCTATTAGTTGTGTTACATTAGTGGATCTTAATGCTTCAATAACAATGCTAGTTCTGCTGCTGCTGAGGACAATGACAGTTATTTTCAGTGTATGCTGCGTGTTGATGCGGTTTTATATTAACGTCAATTAGTGGATTAACTGCTTCGTGTTGTGATTTAGGTTTGGTTTAGTTATTATGTTACAGAATTCTGTCATGTTAGTTAGTGGTAATGGTCTAAGGGGATAATGTAAGTGGATGATTGTTGATTAGCAAGTCCGAGAAGGGGTGATGATGTAGAATAGATGTCGTGTTTTGCTACTCTGGTGTATCTCGTTAGCATGGACTTTTTTAGTCTTCGAGTTTTTCTAGACTGTAAATGGTTTAATTTCATGCCAAAAGGTGTTGTAGTTTTGTAATCTGACAGGGGGACAATGATAGTTAATTCAGTTTATGATAATTGTTAATGCGGTGTTGATGTAACGTCAAATTAGTGGATCAAATGGTTCATCTATACATTAGTCCCGGTATAATTAATAAGTTGCAGAAGTTCATCTTGTTTGTTTATGTTGTTGTGTGCTTGTGTTTGTGAATATGATGAAGCTAGTGGTATGGCTTAAGAAGGAGCTAATGTCAATGTATGACTGTTAATTATTAAGTCTGATGGGCGTAGAATGAACCTAGCATAGGATGAGATTGTGCTGCGGTAAAATGGTTTAATATGGTCAAATAAAGCACCTAGGCCAAGTTGAATAAAGTAGCAGCAGTGCTTTTGATTTGTTTGATGCTGTTTGCGTTTGTAAATATAACACCTAGGCCGGTTCTGCTGTTGATGATGACAGATATATTAAACTTATGTATTCTGTAAACTTCGGTTGATTTTAACGAGATCGAGTATTGTCTTTTATTTATCAATTTTAACTTAATTCATTTTCATGTTGACATAGTCGAAGAAAAGAGGTTTGTCACTGGAAGAGAAGCGGGAGAAGATGCTTCAGATCTTTTATGACTCTCAAGACTTTTACCTGGTGAGTATAGGATATCATACACAATTCCTAATTAAGAAACATTCTCGCTATCATGATCTGCTCACTATATGTTTCCGAGTTGCTTATTCATATGTTCTTTTGCTCATGGATTTCTTTGTTGGAAAACTTAGTTCATAAGTATTTCCTTTGTTTGGTTTAATAGTATCGCTGTTAGCCAAAAGTTGTTGTGATTTCATATAGACCATTATAAATTTTATAACAAGTAACAACAAAAGCAAACTCACTAGCCTAATACATGATGCATGTTTTAGCAGGGGAGAGAGAATTTTGTTTGCCACACTGAAGAGAAAGTTGCAGAGATTGAAAGAATTTGCATATAACTAGAATAACTGTTGGTTGCTTTTTGTTGGGGTTTAAATATTGGTCACTAGAAGATAAACACTAGGACGACATGGAAAGGGTTTGCTGGTATCTTTTCCGGTTTTATCATTGGTGTTAGATGTAGGAATTTAGTAAGTTTGACCATCTCATCTTGCAAATATCACAGTTAAGTCTTAGCTGATCAGACAGTGAAAAATAAAATAAAAAATTCAAACATATTTGGATGATGTAGAAAACTATGAATCTTAGACGATAAACAGCAACTGCAGTCTCGAATGTATGTACAAATATTCTGTTAGCATCAGTTGGAAGGTTGTATTGTACACTCATAAATGGTTTGCGTAATTGATGTATTTGCTTGTCTTTTGAGAGTCTTTAAAAGTTGGATTGTTCTTTTATAGGTTTCAATATCACTGATATACTTCTATGTGATCGAGTGCTTCACTAAGTTCTGTTTGTATGCATGTAAACACTTTGGTGGCGTTCTGATATGTTTGAAACTTATGTTGATATATGCTTTCTGTGCACACATGTCAGCTGAAGGAACTTGAGAAGTTGGGACCGAGGAAAGGCGTCATTAGCCAATCTGTCAAAGACGTTGTCCAAAGTCTAGTGGATGATGACCTGGTCTCAAAGGACAAGATAGGAACCTCGGTAAGAATTTGCCTCTGGACGGGGTACTAATCAGCAATATCTTTCAAAAGAGACAACTGTCCTGAACAAAATATGATAATACATCTTCATGTATATTATTTCTGAACAAAATGTGATAATATTTCAGGTTTACTTTTGGAGTCTTCCTAGCTGTGCTGGAAACCAGGTATAATAAGCTTTTACTATAACATGCGATCAAATATGAATAATTTCATGTCCATATTATGAATCATCATTGTAGATCTTTGTCTTGCTTATATATTCCTTTTTGTATAACAGCTAAGAAATGTGTCGAAGAGACTTGAGTCAGAGCTTCAAAGCAGCAAGAAGCGGCACATAGAGCTTGTGGAGCAATGTGAGTCCCTGAAGAAAGGCCGTGAGGATTCGGTAAGTTAACGACTTAACTTTTGCTATTCTAAATATGTTTTTGAAAGCAATTTCTGGGTATCTTCTATGACTAATACTTTCTAACATCAACCATGACCAGGATGCACGAGATGAGGCTTTGATTGAGCTCAAAGCCATTGAACAAAAGTATCACAGTTTGAAAGTATGGTCACATTTTGTTTCTTTTTTATTAATCATTAGATAACTTAAAAATATATCATAACAGTTTATAAATCAAAATTTCAGGCAGAATTGGGACAATTTGCAGACAATGATCCAGCTACATTTGAAGCAATGAGTAATCTAATAACTATCTTATTTCCTTCAATTATATCGTTTCTTAGTCATTTAGAAGACCTTTATTTGAAATTAAATTCTGTATATCGACTAAACATGCTGAAAAGTTGATCGCTGATTTCAGAGGAAGCTACTAAAGTTGCCCATGAAGCCGCTAACAGATGGACAGGTTTGACCGTTAATGCTTCTACAGATAAAGTTCTAGTTTCACCTCAGCTATACAATGATTCCTAACAGTGGCATACGAATATTCTGCAGATAATATCTTCACAATGCGTCAATGGTGCTCAAAGAATTTCCCTCAGGCCAAAGAACAACTTGAACACTTGTACAATGAGGTAAATTCTAATTTCACTGAACCCTCCTAAAACACAAGTAATTTATGACATCCCAACTCATTTGATATCACTGCTATTCCTACATACAGTACTACCTTATAATTATGAATAATTAATAGCCGTATGTCATGAATACGAATTGAAGTTTATATGGACCAGTCATTTTGACGTTCATAGAGGTGGGTAAACTGGTAGATCAGTTATCTGTAGGGTTAGGTGACGGGCCGTAGGGGTTATAATGGGTTAGGTGTCTGTTGGGTTTGTGCAGTTTTTGAAAACTTTCATAAAGAATTACTGTTTTTAAATATGATCACAAATACAACATTATATTAACTCAATTACAATTGTTTTTTATAATTTAAATGATTAGGCAGCTTTAGGCAATGGAAATACATTTTGGTTGGACCAATTTGTTGACCCGTTTCCTTTTGAGTGTTTTTACACGCTCAACTCGTTAAAGATAAGCGTAACCTGAATTTAACAATTTGTAAATGAAAAGGTTGGAATCACTACCTTTAGATGTCACCTGACAACAAATAGTTTTGTGTTACCTCGTTAGGAAAAATCCTAAGAGGAGCTCGACTGCCGTCATTTTTCCCTGCAATGCTAATGCTTATAAAACTACTTAACTCATTTTGAAACTTGTGAATAAGAAATACTCCGTAAACAATAAATTACGGAGTATAATTTGTGAAAATGTACGCTGTCTAACTAGGTACTGGCTTCATGTGTGATTTTCAGGTAGGGATAACAGAGGATTTCGACTATTTGGAGTGACTTAGCAGTAACACCTGTCAAGCAAATCGAGGAATAGATACTAGAAGTGCATGGTAGGTATCACAGTTACTTCAGTTGTCTTATATCATTCCCCTTAAGTCTTTTAACATCACTGGTACAAAAAGTTGTCATTACGATAAACAGTCTATGTGCAGAGTTTTATTCTCGTGTGTTAGTGTCATCTTAGAAATCAGAAAATTAGATTCCAGGTTATAAAATCAAGTGGCTATAACATTATAACACTTTCGGCCTCCAATTTTTGGATTTTCCGTTTAGTACTACATGTGTCTATCCTAGGAGGTCAATTATACCATCAATGAAGCATTACTAGCCTAATGCCCCAAAGTTTCTACAAATATAATTGCCTAATCACTGGACCATCTAAGGGGACAATTTGTATGCCCATGACACTCCATGTTACCAGAGTATATGTCCAAAAACGGAAACACCCCACATGACAGTGACCAAACAACCCCTTGTATCTTTGTATGTACACCACTACACCTTTGTACCCCATCACCAATAAAAGCATAACCAAAATGCCCTCCAGTAATCTTTATATTTGGCAAAAGTTACAAGTAACATATTTTAAGTGGAATAATGCTTGAAAACCTAACGTTAGGTCCTTTGCCTTATACCAAAATCTCTAAGCTAGTAAAATATCAGATGATAGAATTAGTTCGTTAAACATCCTAAATGCTGTGTAAGAAGCAATGTTTAAGAAAGAATAACATATACATGTGCGATATATATATTGGTATTCAGGTTTGATCATTTATTTGCTGAATGGGTGCATATAGTGGTGTAGGTTCCTTAATTGTTAGGCGAAAACCATTGTTTGGTATAAGAAAAGGACATACACCATCCTGTCTCAATACCATACAACCAGGTTGAGTTAAAATGAGGTTATACAGGCCAAAATGAACTGATCAACTTAAAATATGATTTAACTACAATGGTCTGTTTTACAGCTTCATCTATTGTTTTATATATTAACAGAGATTGGATTTAATTCCCTTAGACTAGTAGTAATGCAACCACACAAAGAGACCAAACAATCCCGACACATCAACGCCAATTCAGCTTTTTCTCTCATAGACTAAACACAGACCAAATGCTCGTAGTAAGAGGACCACACTCACAACCAAAGACCAACCAAATGGTATGGTTGCATTACGTTTAGTCTTAGGCTTTATTGATTATGGCAATCTATATCTATTCTATATCTATACTACTTATAACGTGTTTATGCCCTTCCTCTAATAGAAATATAAAGACTAGAAACAAAGCAAACTTTTTCAAACTTGTATCAATATAGTAAGTTGTGATGTGAATATCTGATCTATAACTTTATCATGAATATGGCATTTGTCCAGAAGACTGAACATATATTTAACACTGAAATTAAACGTATATCCTAGTTATAGAAAACAGGCACACACCAAAATAAAATCCAATAAATCGCCTACATACCTCTTTTTCTTAGAATTTCTAAATTCTAATAATAAAGTTTTTTATGTGTCAAGTTGGCAAACAATTTTTATGCTTTTGGAAGATGGGGTTCAGGGCCTTAGAGCATCAGGTGTCGTAACACGGTAACACCATTTTTTGGGTGCCACATCAGCATAACACCAACACCACTCCCCTAATCATAACACCAAATAACACCACTCACCTCTTTATTTTCATAAAACCCCCTAAACAATTATTTCATTCTTTTAACAAACTAACCATTTCATTCATAAAATTCAAATACACATTACAATACTAAAAAAAACACACATTAAAAAACAATACCGAAATAAATAAAAAATAAAAAAATACGCCCCGGCGACTAATCTTCTTCCGATGCTTCTTCAACTTCGCGCCAAATATGGTTCATAAGGTTTTGTTGGAGACTAATATGCGTATCTTTGTCTCTTAATTCTTTTGCTTTACGACGTTGGGTTTGACATCGATCGATCCACACTGTTTGCAGTGACCTTGCAGGATTAGAAATACCACATTTCCATGACAACAACCGCATATTTAGATCTTCAAAAATCATGTTATGGCAATTATGAACCAGCATACATGATTCTACTTAATGCGTGACTTCGTATGCACGTAAGCCCAGTTGTTGATTAAGTTCCCCAACATCCTAGGATGATCACCAGAAGCAACGTTCGACATTTTCTCGTGCACTTTCTTGACTCTGTTTAAAGTACGATGTTTTCGGATTCAGTTTGCAACCGTGAATGATTTGACGAAACTTGCCACCATCCGGGTAAATCCATTAGCCAAGTAAACACATTACGATACTGAAACTGCCGTTTACTACATACGGAACCACATGGGCTAATTCATCTATAGGATCGTTACGAAAATAACGGAGAATTAACTAAAACATTAATTATCGTTAATTTGCCCCCGCCATCCCATAAAACGCATGCCAAATCCACAGATCTTGCGAAAGCTAACAAAAACCCCCCTTCAATGCATTATATAGGGTATTTTATCACCCACTGATTACCTTGCCATGACACTAAGGACCAATTTTTCAATTCCCAGATGCATACAAATCAATACTATCCAAGCATATCCCCCGAAAAACCATGAACATTGTTATGCTTTTGTTGTATTTTTACAACGTCATCAAGTGTTGCTTTCTTAAATACTTTCGGCATATACCATTCTATGACACATATTAAAGAAAAAAAGAGCATCTCGTGCATTATGATCACTCATTTCAAATATTCAACCAACGCGTCGTGGTGTGCTGCCGTATGCCATTTGGCGTAGTGGCACACATGTCAATTCATAGAACTAATACACAGTCGCCCCGTACAATCGAGTTCGAGATTTGAAGAAATAAAATGTCGTGGGAGAGGATCGGCCGAATAACTTGAAATGCCATTGACATTTTTTAGAAAAGTTTACGGCCTCATAAACTAAATTTCTCCGAAAAAAGTATAAACGGATACTTACAATGACATCAAAATAATTAGCACGTAGACGTCTTTTCGGCATCTTCACGGTCACGCAAGATCGGTGTCAACCGGGTCAATCGTGGTTGAGCTTCTTGTTGAATATCCATAAACTCGTGATACTCGACAGCTTTTTTTAAATAGAATGCGACATATTCCTCAGCGATATCAAAAACGTTCATTTGATTTCATTGTGAAAGAGTTTGTAGTGTTTTTTGTTGTAATATTGTATTTTTTTTTTTGAGAAAATAATATAGAGGATTGAAGTAATTATAATGAGTTGTGTGAAGGGGGTAAAATGAAATATTTTTTTTAAAAATAATATGCCATTTTTTTTTAAATATAGCCGTTAGGGGCTGTTTTGTAAATAAAACTAGCCGTTAGGGGGTGTTTGGTAACTTTTTAAAAATAAGGGGGAAAATTAAAACTAGCATATAGTCGTTTAGGGGGGGTAAATGATTTTTTTTTTTTAAATCAACCCCAACGTGCGTGAGCCGGCCAACGCCGGACCCAACGCCGCCTAGCGGTGTAGTAACGCCAGGCAACGCCGTTGCCGGCCTTACTACACCTAAAGCTCTTAGAGTGATAGGCATCATGGCTTGAGCACCCCGCCATCTGACGTGACCCCAAGCCAAACCCAAACCATGACACCGCCAACCCCATGTTGTGAGCCATAACACCTAAGCTCTTAGGCCATTGGTCATTGGTATTCTCATTTGATGTTGCGAGTTTTTGTTGGTCTAAATATGTATTAAAGATTGGTTTAGGGCCTTAGATCCGATGACTTTGCGATTTAACCTAAAAGTTAACCAAGGAAAATTATTCTCATGCCGATTGATGCACATGCAAAAATGATTGAACAATAATACGAAGCCAATGATTTTGCTTGATCTAATATTTTAAAACTACACAGATTCCTAATCACACCGTGAGTTTATAATCATTTTCAAATTTGCGTTCCACATTTTTAAAGAATCAACGAACAGAAATACATTTTTTAACTATTGTTTGAACAGCCATCTAATAAATCTTGTCACACTTTATGAAATCCGTCCTGTTTAGTGGTGAGGGTTTGAGATTCTTCACAAGATCAAACCACATGCATGAACTTTGGAGCTAGACTTGGGACGTTTATTCTCCTAGTACAAACTTTCTTGCAAGACCAGCTAAATTAAGACCGTTTTGAGATTTGTTATAGGATTCTAACTCCACCTGGTCCCTGTTCGTAGGTACAATCCTAGAGAAAATGCTTGAGGAAAGGGTGTGTCGCCGTGTCGGTGTAAAAACAGATTCGAGTTAAGGTTGCTCGTCCATCTTTGTTAAAGGGATTGGTATTCGTACCCCTAAAATGGATTTTTGGCACCCTTTGTTTTGTTATTTGTTAACGTTATAATTTTAGAAACTGAAAGTACATAACAAAAAATATCAAATATAATAACTTAAAAGTTTTAAAAGACAAAAAATACGATTTTTTTCATACTGTCAAAAAGTGAGCAAAAGTGCGGCAGATGTGTCACTATCCACTATGAGTATCAATAACACCACTATCTGTTACGTTATTAATACAATTTGTGTTATATTTCTTCTGTTAATCACTTTTTTAGCGTATGCTTCATCCGTCTTAATTTTGTTGTCAATCTTTTTTTTTTTCGTTTTGTTTTCAAAAAAAACTCGGTAGTCCATTGTTATATGTAGTAGTAAAAAGTTGCTTAAGTTTACTATATTAACTTTAATCAAAATTGTATTTTTTTGGGTTATATGTGTTTTCGACTCGACATTGCGAGCCGACTAATCTCAAACTCTTTTGGATTGTCCGGAGTTAACGCAAATGAACCTCTGTGTCAAAAGATAAAACGGTCTAGGGCTGAGCAAGATGAACCGAAAATCGACCCGACAAGCCGACCTGACAAGCCGAGCCGAACCGAGCTTATTCGGTTCGGTTTTTTGTTTTGGTTACGTATTTCGGTTTAGTCGGTTCGGTTTGGTTCGGCTCAAACCTGACATTTAGTCGGTTCGAACCACATAAACCGAACCGAACCGAGCCGAACCGACCTTATTCGGTTCGGTTTCGGTTTATATAGGGTTAACTCGGTTTGGTTCTCGGTTTGCCAAATTCTCTTATTCGGTTTCGGGTCGGATTCTGTTTTTCTCGGTTCGGGTCGGTTTCGACCCGATGCTCACCCCTAGCGTTCTTCTTTTGATTTGTGCAAAATTTATAGCAGTAATAAACGAATTTTTTTAATCATATATTTTTGGTTTGATGAAATAATTTTAAAACAGAGATAGTTAATACATCTGTTTTGTTGAAATAGAAAAGTGGAATCTAATACATCTGTTTTGTTGAAATAGAAAATGGAATCTAGGGGTGTTGATCGGTTATCGGGTTACTCGGTTAATTTATTTTGGGTCAACCTAAAAACCGAATCGAACTAGAATTCAACCGAATCAAATCGAACCGAAAACCAACTTTGAATTCGGTTCGGCTTTTTGGGTTGACCCGAATAACCCGAATTACACAATTTATTTAAAAAAAACAAAATTACATAGATATTAAAAAAAAACAAAATATATCAAGTATAAAAGTGTTTTTTTTTTATAATTTTCACAGCCTATGTCACATATCTCACAATGTATTTCACACATGCTTCCAGTGAGGTTTGAACCCACAACCTCTAGGTTGATGAGAAAATAACATACCTAAAGATACATTTGGTGCTGAGCTAGCCCAGTTGGTTATAAAAGTATTTTTTATATTAAGATAAAATTTTAATGGTCTTTTTATATACACTAGAATGGTATCCGCGCAAAGCAGCGGTTTCGGGAGCATTAAAAATAAAAAAACTAAAAATTAATAAAAATATATTAAAATATATGTTGAATTAAAGAGCACAAAATTTTAGAAAGTATAGTGAAATTAAATCATAAAAAAATAGATAAAAAGATATTTCAATTTAAAAATAAAAGTGATTTTTTAGTTAATAAGTGACACATATCACTTTAAAATGTGTTTCCCTAAAATGAGATGAATGGTCAAGATTGCACATAACAAAAGGTTGTTACAAAAGACTGTTAGATGGATGTGTATGTTGTTAAAATGTATATTTCCATAAATTCATAAAAAGAAAATAAAAAGTCTGAATTTTCAGACTTTCTAAATATGAAAATTCTGAATTTTTAAACTTTCTAAATATGGAAGATCTTAAATACTTTATAATGTAGTATAGATATATAAATATATAAAAAATATATATATTTATATAAATTCGGTTTTCGGTTCACATTGTCAAACTATATCTAACCCGAATCGAATTTGTAGTTCGGTTCGGTTTTAGCAAATTCGGTTCAATTATTTTTAGTTCGGTTCAATTTTGGTTTTCGGTTTTTTTGTTATTTCGGTTTTTTCTGCTCATCGAGGACAAGATTTGGATTTGAATTTGATAAAAATAAATGAAGAGAGAGAAAATATATTATTAAATATTAAATAAATGTTTTATAATTTTATTAAATTGAAAAATAAAATTGTTATAAGAGAGAGATAGAGAGAATATAATAACCAGGCCCACCAAAAATAAAAACCCACCTAATGTATTAGGAATTTAGGATTGCAAAAGTGTGGGACCATTGGGCATGGTACCCATTTTTTATTCATGGGTTTTAAAACAAACAAGTGTTTTTGCAATCTAAAGTCAAATCCAAAACCTATGGGTGCCAACCAAACGGACTCTCAAATTATTTGAAATTCAAAAGGGGTTTAATAAAAAGACAAACTGGACTATGGCCAAAGCCCCATGTGCTAGAGAACATTTCTCTGTTCCCAGCTAAACTAAACCCTACCTGCAACCCACTACAATCCATTTCCCACCGTCCACGTGTCCTCATCAACGGCTATTATGCATTATCCGTTTAATTACATTTCCTTCTAATCATTCTTAGCAACGGTAATCCAAATGGGCCGTTACTTTTCAACAAAAGAAAGATAAATTTCAAAATAAAAATAAAAAACAAGCTACAACAGTCTTTAAAGCTGTCACATTAAGAGCATAGGGGTACTTGATTTTTATCGTGTTATGGGAAAATGCCAAAAGTTGGGGTACTTGATGGCACCAGAAATGTGATGTTATAGAGGGAGTGACGTTTTTGGTGTTATGGGGTATTCCGGTGTTATGGAAAAAAATGTTGATGTGTCAACACTTTTCTCATAACACGAGATGATGACACCATAGGGTACCCAATGCTCTAAACATTTTTGTATATTTCCTTCGAGAAAAATGGCATGTCTCATTTTCTCTTTGAAAAAATTATATATTTTGTGAATGAGGTTACTTTTCTTGTTGGACATATAATTTTAGGCAAATGTGGAGTGTGCATATGAAAACTTAGACGACTGTTCGCTCATAGAGACGGGAATATTTAGCGTAAAATAATTATAGTTGTGATATTGTGATTAGTTGTTTCGTATAACGTTTATTTTTACTACATATAACGACACATAATGTTAAAAAGAATCAAAACCTCATGGAATTCTATATTAGATGTACTTCAACAATGACATCAACTTTAATTCGCACCTAATTTTTTTATTGAAAAAAAAAATGTAAAAAGTTATAAAACCAAAAGGTTTTATATAAAATATAAAAGTCAGAATAAATTTATTGAAATGTTAAAATTTAGAGGGAAATATAAAGATAGTAATTAATATAAAGTGTATTTTAAGTAAAAGGGGTGAATTAATGCTTTTTAGTTCTTATTTGAGAGTTTGTTAGTAAAAACATTATCTTTATACTCTCTCCGTTTCAAAATTATTGTTCCCTATTGATTTTTTAAGTCTTTTTCTTTCAACTTTGACATTAAATATTTTTTTTTGTATTATATAATACTTGATGAAAATTATAATTATGAAAATACATTTAAAAACGAATAAATTTATATACTTTTCATTAAGTATTATATTACACAAACAAAAATATTTAAGGTTAAAGTTGAAAGAAAAAGACTTTTCAAGTCAATAGGGGACAATAATTTTAGAACGGAGAGAGTACAATATAGCTACCAATCTCTTTTTATATATGGATGTGCAAATGTGCACACGATCTAAGAGGAAAGGTCTTCATATTAAGTTTATAACTTAAATCATAACTTCTTCACTTATAATCTCACGTAACTTATTTTTAGAGTATAAAAGTAATTTTTTAAATTCATACACTCTATTTAACATATAAAACAAACAATCATATATCTATTTACAAACAGACATCGTATCCCGATAGACATTAGTTTTACATGATTTAATAAAAAAACTAAAAATGACTGTACGAGGAAACAAACTCGAACATAGAGCTTTGATACCCCACCATCAATACATCATATATAGCATTTTATTACAAATACCGAGCCACACATGTTTCTTTGTATAAGCTAGCAACGGTACATTTCCGGGTCTCGAACATGACCATCGTAACCATAATACAAAAGGTTTCATGTTCGAATACCACAACAATCACGATGATTATCATCGTGGATCAATCAACCTAAAGAACTACTCCTACAATATTAATTTTTATTCGATTTATACATACTCTTATCCTAAGAGCATCCAATATGGTGGACATTTTAAAAAGTCTAAATATTTATAAAATCATTAATTTACAAAGCTTTTGATTTTATAAACATTGTTGCACTATGGATAAACCTTTTCTAGTTTATAAAATGGTTAACAATTACACATGCATTAAATTATGAAAATGTTTAAGATCTTAGACCTCTTAATTCCACATGGACATAAAACATCAACCCACTATGGTTAAAACAAAGTATAAACCTTTTTATGTGTTTTAAACCTTTTTCATAATCCATAATTCATGTTTATCAATGCGGGTTCTGCTAATATGTGCCCATTGGACACACTTTAAAATCCATTTAATAAAGATAAAATTTCCTTTTAAATCAAAAAATGCATTTAATGAACATTAATTAAACTCATAAATTACCTTGATTATATAAAAATTTGATATTAATCACCTTAAACCTTTCATATATAAAGAGCTAAACACATACCCAGAGCACATGTTAGCAAAACCCACTCTAATATATGTGGGGTCTCAAGTTTAATTTCTGACAAGTGTAAACAAACTTGTATTGGCTACACAACCTCCTGAAAAATGAAGTTTTTATTTGATTTTTGAGTCTGTGAGCGGTAAGTTCAAACCCCGTAAATTATTCAGCCAAAAGATCGAAAACTATAGTTAACAAAAAAAGAAAAAAAAAACCAAGTGTCTGAATTATATAGCTACAACTATTATTTTGTAAACTTGATTTTTTTACTTCAAAAAAAAAAACTATTTCTATTTTGTAAACAAAATCCCAATAAAAAATAAACAAAAAACAAAAACCTTTTTCAAAAATAAAAACCAAATATTCGTCCCACCCACGATTCCTGTCTTTTTATATAAACCACAAAAAAAACACATACAAAAACACACATTTGTTTCAAACATCTCTTGCAGACTTGAAGAGAAAAAATGGATTCATTCAAAATGTGTTTCATGATGTCACTTTTCACAATCATGACGTCACTAATCAATGCTCAAGCTCCTGCACAAGCCCCCGCTCCTTCAAACGATGGTACATATATATAAACTCTTCATATTTTTCTTTTTAAAAATTAAAACATTTAGATCTGAAACTTTGTTTTGGCTTATATAGCCGGCTTATGACTTATCTGATTATGGCTTAAGTTTCATAAGCTCACTTTCTAAGTTTCTATGGTTTGGGGGTGTTTGTTTCGGCTTATATTTCATAATCCTTAATTTTTTGGCTTATTTTGAGACTTGTCGGCTTATATAGGTTTATCATATCGTAATAAACTTATAAAAGCCCACGAGTCTCAAAATAAGCCGAAAAATTGAAACTTATGAAATATAAGCCGAAATTAACTAAGATCATAAGCGCACATATAAACCGAAACAAACACCACCTAAGGTTTTTTCATTACTTATATATGCCGAAAAGTTTTAAAATAAGCCAGCTTTCAAAATATAAGCCTAAAACCAAATAAGCCATAAAGCGGCTATATAAGCCACCTCCTATATTTGTGTTTTTATGTAATCAATTTGAATATTAATTTCGGTTATTTTATTTTTAATTTTTTTAGGGTCTGCGATTGATCAAGGAGTAGCATATGTGTTGATGGTGGTTGCATTGGCGTTGACTTATATCATTCATTAGCTTTTGACCTTTTTTTCTTAATTTGGGGATTTTTTTGTTTCTGAGATTGATGATTTATTTATGATATGTTTTTTAACAATTCTTTGGTAATGTAAAGATTAATATTTATTGGAGCTATTTAATTTTTTGTTTTTGTTAATGTTTAATGAAAATGGTGATGGGATGTAAAATGCATGTTCTTTTGTCAAGTTGGCCATGTTCTCAAGATTTTTGTTTAAAGTGATGACAAAAAGTGTTTTTTTTTATTCTTTTGTAAGTTTGTGAAAAAAAAAATGTTCGTTTTTAAAGTACGGAGCAAGTGATTTACTCATTCTTCCTCAAATTAATAGTTTATGTTTTTTTAATGTACCAATTTAATCGTCTACTATTATAAATAAATAGGAAAATTTTATTAAGTTTATCATATTACTTTTAGTTGAAAATAATATTACAAATTTTAAAAAAAACATTAATTAACTAGTTAATGCTAAAAGAATAATTTTGCAAAAAGTAAGAGAGAGAAAACAGTTTTTTTTAAACTGTGTAATTTTGTCGGAGGATAATAATTTTGAGACGGATGAAGTGGTATTTGATTATGCTACTTTAAAAATACTGGTATTACTTAATATTTTGTCTATGATTTAACTTGAAAATAAGTACTTATAAGGTTTTTTTAATTAGTACTTGTGCAACAACCTTTTAGAATTGTTGTATTCTGATAAGATTTTTTTTTTATCAAAAGCAGTTCTAAAAGATTTTAAGTTAAATACAAGACTAAACTTAATTTTAGTTTAAGAAAATATAGTAATATGAAATAATGAAAGACAAAACTGCTTAAGAAAGAATCGTTTTGATGAGAAAACTGTCTTTTCGTCTAAGTAAAGCAAAATAAAAATAAAAAAAGACAAGGAGAAAAAAATATGCAATCCCAATCACCTTCCTAGTTTCTTTTATAAAAGTGATACTCGATTTGAACCTTTGTGAATAAGAATTAGTTTGCACGCTCATATTTTTAAGTGTACAACGTTTACACAGTGTTTTATCAGTTTGTATAGTTGAGTGTTTAAAGCAAGATTAAAAAAAAGTGCAAATCGACTTCATTTGCAAATATGTGACGTTATGGGTGGGATCGGAACAGGTAATTTACAATTAAAAATAAACATCAAGTTGGGTTGGAAACTTCAAATTTGGAATGAGCAATGGACAAATAAAAGTCGAAACGAGTTGATTTAAGTTGACTCATAAAAGTCGAAATGAGTTGGTTTAAGTTGACTCGGTCATCAAAATATTTCAAGACTTAGATTGTGTTTGTTTCGTTAAGATGTTTTGTGTCTCAATCTGATTACCACATCTTACTGGTAAAATGTGGTTATAAAGTCTGAGTCTAAATGAGATAATGTTGATTGTTTTTTTTATAATTGTCTGAATGATTTTAAATGTCCATTTTTTAAAATATATTTTTTACCATAACAATACGATAAATAAGTAGCTTGTGTAAACATGAAACAAAACATTTTTATTATAAATTTAACAATATATATATATATATATATATATATATATATATATATAGTGAGACTTTCTTTTCAGAACCAATGTTAGTGCGAGAAACTGGACAGAACCACAAAAAACATGCATTGATGCACGCTTATAATAATTGTATTTTTTGCTCTTATGTTCTAAAAAACATCATTTATGTTTTAAAAAACATTGTTGTTCTAAATATTTGAATAAGAAATTAGAAATACAAATATTTTTTCTTTTGAAGGTGTGCATCTTGTATGTTCTTATAAGGCGTCTGCCTAACAAATATTGCGACGTTTGTGCTAAGGTTTTTGTGAAAGAATATGAGATAGAAAACTAGTTCATGTATGATACTGAAGCATCATAGGTGGATTCTTACGATTATTGATGATCTTTCATGTATTTTTTTGATTTGTAAAAAGGCGTCGCATGTATGTTTTTGGGGTGGGTTCTGTTCAGTTCTGACTAAGAATGGTTCTGAAAAGAAAGCCCCCCATATATATGGGTACAGGCGGACTCATATATGTGCCGGACGTAGCACGGGCTACACCCGATTTTATGTCGCCAAGTGTAAAAAAATTCAAAATTGCCGTTTTTTTGTATGTGCAACCCCCCAAAATTTTTCATGTTAACTTAGTTTCTTACGGTCTAACTTTAGTTAACCCAACATTTATTTTGTGCAACACTCCATTAAATATCCTGTGTCCGCCCCTATGGGTACTCTTTGTCTAGTCACAGTCGCACAATACCTCATATCGTACTCCGTATAACACAACCCAACACCTACCATACCTTTTCATCATGACTTTCAAAGTTCAAAGTTCAAACCATCTTTATTTCGAGCGAAATTTTTCGCAGTAACCAATTGGGAATCGTGTGAATTAGGAATAACCTTGACAATTTTTTTTTTCAATATGACCTTTTGAATCGCGCTTGGGGGCTAGCGATTTACATTTTCATACGTGTCACAGTTTTATTGGCTCGTGAGAATAATTAAAAAAAAATAAAAGTAGATCGCGCGACATCAATAGCGATTTACATTTTTTGTATTTTTTTTGAAAAACTTTTGTAAATAAAAAAAACGAGCCCTAATTTTTTTTATGTAGATCGCGCGACATCAATAGCGATTCACTTTTTTTTGTTTTTTTATGTAGATCGCGCATCAGGGATGGCGATTTACTTTGTTTTTTTTGTCTTTTAGGGTTTTGCAGATGAATAGTAACGCACAGTAGGGTTTTTCAGATGAATAGTAACGCACAGTATGATGAAATGATATATCACTGCCATATTTTGTCACTTATGAATTTGAATACGGACTATATGATTATATAGTGATAGTATGTTTCTCTTAATTTAGTTCATAAGAAACAGAAGTTGAGGTTTTTCATTGTTTCTCTTTGAAGGTTTAATTGTTTGAGGTTTTTCATTGTTGATTGTTACCGTTTGCGGGTAGAGCAAAGTTGGTGTTGGTGTGGTATTCTTTTAAAGGGTTTTTGTTGTTGGTGATTTCGTGGCTTACTTGTTTATTATAAGATGGATTTGACCGGTTACGAGGTATAGTATTTTTATTTTGTATCATTTGACTATTTTATTATCTGATGTATATATGTGTAGTAATATATGGTTATTTATTTATTTGTTTATTTAGGTACCCCGTGTTCTTGTTACATGTAGAAGTAAGTTAAAGTTGCTTAAAATAATTAAAACAATAATTAGTGGCACTGATCGGGAAGCACTGTTTAGACAATCCTGTTTTGGTTGGGTATTAGATCAAACTGATTTTATAGAGAATTGTATATTAATACATTTTATGTTAGGGCGGCAAATTTATGATGAAAATGTTCCATTGTATTACCATATAAATAAAGATTTTAGTATACCATTTGGGAGAGAAGAATTCTGCCTAGTAACTGGGTTAAGGTTTGGGATCCAGAATTGGGCTGAGTATGACACTAAACAGCGTATTCCTTTTAGGCGACAGGTGTTTCCGTCAAATTTAGATGGGCAACCTATTACAGGCATCGACATCGCAAATATGATTCTTGACGAGTCATTTGCTCAATTATACAACGACGATGCTGTTGGCCTTTGTTGTCTAGGCATATTGCAGCTTGTTATATTAGGTGTGGAGAGTAAACGTGTTGTCCCTGACTGGATGTTAAGATTAGCTAATGATATAGTAGCTTGGGACAAATATCCTTGGGGTTCATATGTGTGGCCAACATTGTACTCCCAACTTAGGAATGCAAACGTCAAACGTTGGTCGTCCTTGTATTTCGATGAGCCTACAGATGAAGATGATGCGAAAAAGTATTCAATCTTTGGATATACTTGGGCGTTCAAGGTATGTCAAAAATAAGTTTATAATTTTTAATTGGCCATTTAAATTATATGTATAATGTAAAATAATTGAAACAATATGTTTTTTTTAGACTTGGATATTGGAGTCTTACCGAGTAACTGTGATTAGGTATTTTGATCGTTACAATCGGTATCCTAGAGTTGTTGCTTGGAATAAGAAAAAGGAAAGGTTTTTGGGACCAATGGTTATTCTTTTTTTTTTTTGAAGTGAGTTTTATTTAGTTTAATAGTTTATTAAGTTGATTATGTAATTTATTTAATAATTAATTTTCTTTTATTAAAAGGGAAATATGTCTGCTGCGAGATTGACACCAGACGATAATGAGGCTCGATCGGACTTGTGGATTTCTAGTAGGGCATACTTTGACGGCTTTATTGGTCAAGTTGAACGAGTATCGTTTGATTTAAGCCGTCAAAATATGTATGAAACAAGCAAAAGAACCCGCGCGTTGCGGCGGGGCTAATTTTTTCCCGAATAATTTTTTTTACGTTTCGGGAGTTTTTTTTGGAAGAAATGCGTAAATTTAGGGAGGAAATGAATGTTCAGCCGGTGCGACAAGAGAATAATGAACCGATTATTGCTGATCAACATTATGGGTTGAGCGATTTTACTCAATTCCAAAGCACGCAGGTATAATTTCTGTACATTTAATATAAGGCTTTGTAAGTAAATAATATAATTTTGTATTTATGGGTGTTCACCGGGTGGTCCGTATTCATTGCAGGGACATGTAAATAGCTCATATTTCAATATGGGTACGCCACCGAATTTCCAAACCCCAATGCAGTCCCAACCTGGTTCATCTGTTTGGCAAAGACAGATGCCGGCGCAGTCGGCCACTCAGTATTGGCAACCCGATACATCGTCGCAGCCTGGTTCTTACTATTCGTTTGGTCGGGTGCCATCTCATATGGGTAGGCAAAATTTGCAAACCACTATTGAGACGCATGATGATGTTGATGGCATATTTTACCAGGTAATGCAATTTTTATAGACGAATATGATTATATGGTAATAACCATCATGAAGTAATAAATTTTTATTAATTGTTGTTTTTTAGAATATTCTGAATCGAGGAAGAAGGGAACAGTTTCCTAGCAAGTATAACTGACTCCCTTCATGAACAACCTCCTAACTCCAATTTTACCAAGGAACGTGTTAATTAAAAATAAAATAAGGGTAAGAAGGCTCATTTATGCTTTGAATCTTGGGGGTTGCTTTTGAGGATTACAATGTAGAAGAAAAAATAACGTTACGTTTTTGGGTTCCTTATTACTGTTATTTCTTACTGTTGAGAACGTGGACCTTCAAAATCTAATCCTTATACTAACTACGAGCTAAGACTATTACAACTTTGGAAGTGACCGACACTTTTCGTGTTTCCAACATATGGGTATTCACAGGGTGGTCCGTCTTCATTTCAGGGACATGTAAATAGCTCATATTTCAATATGGGTACGCCACCGAATTTCCAAACTCCAATGTCGTACCAACCTGGTTCATCTGATATACAGATGCCAGCGCAGTCGACCACTTAGTATTGGCAACCCGGTATATCGTCGCAGCCTGGTTCTTACTATTCGTTTGGTCAGGTGCCATCCCATATGGGTAGGCCAAATTTGCAAACCACTATTGAGACGCATCATGATGTTGATGGCATATTTTCCTAGGTAATGCTATTTTTATATACGAATATGATTATATGGTAATAACCATCATGAAGTAATAAATTTTTATCAATTATTGTTTTTTAGAATATTCTGAATCGAGGAAGAAGTGAACAGTTTCCTAGCAAGTATAAACTGACTCCATTCATGGAACATTGGATGGCACCACGCATATCATTGGAACATATCATTTCTTTAGTTATCCGTTATAAAACTTTTAATACAATTTATGCATGATTAGTATTTAATTATTTGGTTTTATCTTTGTAGGTGTTTATGCCCATACATGTTGCTGGAAATCATTAGGCCACGGGTGTTATACATTTACCGAGTTCTCATTTTTACGTGTTCGACTCCATGTATAATGAGCAAAACAAGGATGTGTTATCACGACTAATTCAATGTTAGACCCTCGTGGTTAATAGCATTTTGGCAGATCGTGGTTGTATAAATGAAACTAGACCAGCCCATAATTTTTAGTATTCATACAATGATGGTTTGGGTATAGATGTCCCTCAACAAACCAATATATATTAACAAATTCTTTTCAATATACACTTTTTGTTCCTCTCTTTCTTAATTAAAACAAGTGAATGACAGTTGATAAAGACTTATCAATGA
>BQNB010026090.1:0-58957 GCA_026074375.1 Tanacetum coccineum
TATATGATTTGCTAATCTTCTTTTTTCATATATTTTCAACACCTCTTTTCTAACTATGCCCCAGAGGAACCTTTTATATTGTAAGGATAACTCTAAAAGGCTTACAAATCTTTTTCTAAAATATCTCATAAATATCTTTTAAATATCTTCTCATCGGTACTAACTATTTTTCTACTAACGGTACTAACTATCTAACAGTACTAACTATTTTGTACTGTCGGTACTAAGTATAACTGTCGGTACTAACTATTTGTACTGTCGGTACTAAGTTAAGAAAACATTAATCCTAACACTTGGTTTTCGTAACCCGTTGGCTACGTGTTAGTATCGATGCTTGTTGATCGTTATTTTGAATAAGACCTTACGTTTTCTTTTGGGTACGTAACGTCTTGCATGAGTTTTCTTGTACGAGTTCATTTTATTTTATTTTGAGTATATGGTTTCTGGTATTTTCTTTTGTTTTCAAACAATAGAATGGTGTTAGGGTCTATACGGTGTTTTACGACCCCTTTTGGTATTATGGTGTCCTTTGTTTGAGTAACATATTTTATAATTGATGTCTAATTATAAAAACCCTTTGGAAGTATTGTGTTGGTGTTTGGAGAAAACTATGTATAAAATGATCTTTGTAGATAGATTTTATTTTATTATAAAAAGCAGGTTTAAAGTGATTCATTGCGGTAAGGTACGATACACCATTAGATAACCATCTCTAGATTTTTATGAAAACCAGAATGAATTTTATAAAGATTACATTTAAGACAATTTTATTTATTATTTAAAATGATTTTTATACTTAAAGTGACTTTCTTTATTTTAAAATGATTTTTATAAAAACATTAAGTAATTTGGTCTTTCGAGTAAAGTCCATAATTGGTATAAGAATTTCCGTCTTTAGTATTGATTTTTTTTATGTTCTTTTGTCATGGTACGCCTGTTGATTTTTTTCGTTCGCGTGTTCACTTGGTACATATACGTATCCTTTCTTTCAAAGGATTCTTATGTTATTTGATCCATGACTATTTGCATATGTGTAATCCCCTATATGTATTCTAGCCTTTGACTCGATATTTCTGTTTGGTATCCAATTTTGATTGTTTGTAAAACCTTGGAGTTCGTTGATATCGTTGAGTCGTGGAAGCTTTGATGTGATTGTGGGAATGGACTGGTTGTCCAAGAGGAAGTTTGTGATAGTATGTTATGAGAAGGTGGTTAGAATACCGTTGGAAGGTGATGAGATATTTCGAGTTCATGGGGAACGTACTTTGGGAGCCGCCAAAGCCCTAATGAACACTAAGGTATGAACATCTGGATTAGTGATATACAGTGGCGCGCGATTGTATGATGTGTTTTAGTAAGTTTGTCGATTGACCACCACGACGACAAGTTGGTTCCGCATAGATTTGGTTCATGGAGCGATGCCAGCCGCGAAGTCTCCATATCGTCTAGCACCCTTGGAAATGCAAGAATTGTCTGAACAACTTCAAGAGTTAGAAGATAAGGGTTTTATATGACCTATTTATTTTCCGTGGGGAGCACCGGTGTTATTCATGAAGAAGAAGGATGGTTCTTTTCGCATGTGTATTGATCATAGGGAGTTGAACAAATTAACTGTTAAAAACTGTTATCCACTCCATAGGATTGATGACTTGTTTGATTCAGTATGAGGAGCGTGTCCTTTCTTAAAGATAGATTTTCGGTCAGGTTATCATCAGCTACGAGTGCATGAGGATGCCATTCCAAAGACCACATTTCGAACAAGGTATGGACATTTTGAGTTTACCGTTATGCCTTTCGGATTAACCAATGCACCGGCGGTTTTCATGGACTTAATAAACCGGGTTTACAAACCGTACTTATGTAGGTTTGTCATCGTATTCATTGATGACATTCTGGCCTAATCAAAGTCGAAAGAGGAACATGAAGTTCATTTGAAATTAGTATTGGAGTCACTAAGGAAGGAGAAGTTGTATGCTAAGTTTTCTAAGTGTGAGTTTTGGTTGGAAGAAGTGCATTTTCTTGGTCACGTGGTCAACCATAATGTATTCACATTGACCCGAGTAAAAGTGAGGCAGTGAATAATTGGATGATTATTCTTAGGATTGTCAGGTTACTATCGACGTTCATCGTGATTTTTTTTAGATTGTTGAACCCCCTTACCTCCCTAGCTGAGAGGAATCAAAAGTATGAGTTGAGCGTAGGACAAGAGGAGGCTTTTCAGACTTTGAAGAATGATTTGTGTGATACTCTAATAAAGCGAATGTAGTGGGTGATGCGTTGAATAGAAAGGAGAAAGTGAAATCAAGATGAGTAAGAGGAATGATACTAGCAGCCCAAAGTGAGGCGTCTAAGCAGGGGAACATACTCGCAAAAAGACCTCATGGTTTAGATCCACATATGGAAAGAAAAGGAGACGGGAGTTTGTACTTTATGGATCGAATTTAGGTTCTATTAGTAGGAAGTGTAATGGATGAGGCTCTTGCATCAAGGTACTTGGTACATCCAGGAGCGAATAAGACGTACTATAACCTTGGAGACATGTATTGGTAGCCACGTGTAGAAAAGGATATAACTACCTATGTCAGCAATTGTTAGATTTGTTTAAGAGGTGAAGGCTGCAATGTCAAAGACTCTTGGCTTGCTACAACAGCCTGAGATACTTGAGTAAAAATGATATAGAATCACCATGGATTTTATCACTAAATTTCCAAGGTTAAAGTAGTGAGTATGATGTGATTTGGGTGATGATCGATAGACTGACCAAGTTAGCTCATTTTTTAGCTATAAACGAAGATTTCAAGTTGTAAAGTTGGCAAGGATTTATATTGATGAGATAATAGAAAGGAATGGAATTTTGTTGACGATCAACTCAGATCGATATGGATGAATTACCTCATGGTTTTGGAAGACGCTGCAGAAAGTATTAGAGACGCGATTGGATTTGAGTACTGCTTAGAATCCCCAAGCAGATGGACAAAGTGAACGTATGATTCATACTTTGGAAGATATAATGAGGGCATGTGTTATCGATTTTGGTGGTAGTTATCATTTGAGCATTCAGTGTGCTCTGTTTGAAGCTTTGTATGGAAGGAAATGTTGGTCGTCTGTTCTATGGGTAGAGATTGGGAGAGTAGTTTGACTGGACTTGAGTTAGTATAAGAAACGACTGATAAGGTAGTGTTGGTAAAGAAAAAGCCTAAAGCGGCGAGAGATCGTCAAGAGAGCTATGTTGATTTTGGGTGTAAGCCGAGTTTAAGGTGGGAGATCGTGTATTGTTAAAGGTGACGCCTTAGAAGGGCGTAATTCATTTTGGAAAGAAGGGTAAGTTAGCACCGAGATATGTAGGACCATTGGAGATCCTTAAAAGGATTGGCCTTATAGCTTATAGGTTGAGGTTACCTGAGGAGTTGAATAGCATGCATGACACCTTTCATGTGTCAAATCTAAAGAAGTGTTTGGCGGATGCTAGTTTGCGTGTGCCATTAGATGAGATAAAGGTCGACAAGACACTTCATTTTGTCGAGGAACTTGTAGAGATTATGGATCGAGAAATTAGGAAGTTAAAACGTAGGATAATAGCGCTTGTGAAAGTTAGGTGGAATTCAAAACGTGGTCCTGAGTTTACTTAGGAACACGAAGACCAGATGAGGATTAAGTATCGGGAACACGAAAGACAGCATGAGATTAAGTATCTCCACGTTTTGTTCGTGGCCGAGTTGTAGAGCTGCTAGTTAAAATCTCGTGGATGAGATATTTCTCAAGGATGCGATACTGTATCATCCTGTTGTATCTTGACACAGGTTAGTGATACCTTTAGAAATAGCTAAGAGTTCATTTTGTGTGGCTTCTTGTGTGCTATGTGTAATATATGTGTGCTAAGTGGTTTGAATAGGTGCATGATATCGTTTTGAGGTGTAAGGTCATCTCATTTTGAGTGCGTTTGTGTTTGGTGATAAGTATTCCATTTTTTCACGTATAGTGATAATGGAAAAGAAAGGCGTATTGCATGCAATGCTACGTCAATAGTTGGATGATTTTAAGTTAAGCATTTAGGGGAAATGTATTATGTTGGAAATAAGTGAAGTGAGTGAAATTTGGATAGTTAGAGTAGACTTTCTAAATATAGAAAGTGAAATGTAAAATGAAAAGTTATTTTTAGAAAGTTTAGTAAGTAGCGTTTGTGTAAAAAGGTTTGCCCAAATTAGCTTAGGTTTTTATGAAAACTTAAGGTAATGAAGATAAATAGTTAATTAATAATTAAATAAAAAAATAAATATAATTAAAAAAGGGAGGGGGGTGCGTCAGGTTTTAGAGAAAAAGAGAAAAAAAGGAATTTGAGTCCTAATCTAGTTAGGAAAGTGTCTTTGGATTATCTTAAACCTTATTGTAAAGCCTATAAATACCAAAAATCTTCCTCCCCTTGTATTTTGTGTTCCCAACTGAATTTCGCAAGAAGAAGGAAAAAAACGTTTTTTTTATCAAGAACAAGTTGGTGATTTAGTGTTTCAAGAATCAAGGTTTAGGTATGTTCGTTAACCCTAGTTGTTTAGTTTTCTTTAAATCATGTAACGGTTAATATGATGGATCTTTAGGGTTTTAAGAACTATTGTAATTAAGGATGTTTTAATCATGCTAGAGTGTTTAGGGTTTGATTAGGATCATATTGGTATAAACGGTTAGGCTTAAATCATGGTAATATGTGATTTAGAGTTGAGCAGAATTTAGGGTTGTGTTCAACTAATGATATCTAGATGATAAAAACGTGTTTTGATATGATTCAAGTGCCTAAATTGTAGTTAGAAGAGTCTATTTTCTAAAAAGTCCAGCCCCGAATGATTTGGAGTTCTGGAAGTTGGTTAAATATTGGATACAAGAAAAGTTGTCAAAATAGTAAATAAAGGTAAGAATTAGGTCATGTTTAGGAGGGTAAAACCCTAATTTAAAAGTGGAATTAAGATTATCCAATCTACAGTGATTAGGTTCTATATGTATATAAAGAAACCTTAGAAGGATAGCTTCTGAATGTGTGTCTAAGTATGGTAATTAGGGTCATACATTTTAGTGTGCAATCAGATCTGAATTGGGACAGTTCTGAAGTTGGATTTTATTTGGGATAGTTGCATATGTAATGAGTAGTTTGGAATCGCAAGATAGTTAGTAAGCTCATAAATGAACGTAGGTGATTTTTGGTATAATTTAAGAAGGTCGGCAAGTAAGGGTTTTAAGAGGGTAAAGATACACTAAAATTCTGCACTTTTGAACAAATTGTAGTTAACTAGTGTAATGAGTTAATGAAGTGGTTAAGGTTGAGCATGGTGTCGGGGTGACCCAAGATGGTTAATCAAACCCTTAGACATCCATCATATGTGTGTTACATAGACTAGAGCTTTTAGCTTGGTCGCGTGTAACCGTGTTTAATTATTTGTATAGTTGCGTGATAGGAATTGGAAGCTGCATTTTGAGCATTCAGGTGAGTTACATAATCCCACTTTTTACATTGTTTTAAACTTGGGATGGAAATGATGCAAGTGTTGAAATGAGTTTTGAATTCCTGTTTTTATATGTTAGTGTAAATGCATGGACTATTATGTGACAAATATGCGTTATGTGCTACATGTTATGTGATGTGATATTGATGTGTGGACTAGTCAGGAGGGATTACTTGCGGGTATCCATGGCCTGAGCTAGAGGGAAAGAGATTTGGTATGATCCGAGGGCGATTGAGGTCGTCTGCTTGGTGTTTGAATGATTGTTTGGATTGAATTGCATGTTAGCTTGTATGTTAGTTAGCATAATTGTCATGCAAAAGTATTGTTTTATAATCACAGTAATTGGTTAAATTGTTTTGGAATGGATTGAATATGTGTGTCTAAAAACCTATGTTTCTCACCAACCATTGTGTTGACGTATAAGGATCATTTTCAGGTATTCAGCAGGATGAGATTAAAGTTAAGAAAAGTGGCTAGATGGACCGTAGGCAGCTGGCGAAGTTTAGTTAGCTAAAATTCATTATTTGTTTGGATGATAAATGTTATTTGTTTTGTTTTGTTAGGATGTATGAATGTTTGCATGTCATGAAGTTGGCATGAACTGCCTTTATTTCAATGTCAGACACCTTTTGGATTTTATTGATGTGTTTGGGTATTTTCATGACACTGCGTGTCTATACCTTGTATTTTATGCATGTTTTAGTTTCTTTTATAGACGCCAAAGTGTTGTGATGATTCCCTTCCTCGTCGCGCCTCGCGTTGTCGCCTTGGCGGGGTGTGACAACAAAAAGCAATATTAAAAGGATCTACAAACTAAGTTTTATGCAATCATAAGTAAATAATAATGGATCTATCCTAGCATGTTAAGTAAAAGCGAAGAACAAGAATTAATCAAACAAGACATAGACATATTGAAAGATTAAAGGATAAATGACTTCACTTGATTAAAACATGTGTTCAAGGCTGATACAATATGGTTTTTAAGCCCTAAAAACGAGCCTAAAAGTTGCTACACTCAAACTATATCGTTTAGGGTTCGTCTCCCAAAAGTTTCACACTAAAACCCTAAAAACGTAGGTGTATATATAGGAATTGAATCGTGACGGCGTGACCAAAATCCTGACGCCGTCGCTTCACCGAATCTTATTAAGGTTTCTTTGAGGCAGCTACGTTCTGACGCCATCACATAACTCTTGACGCCGTGTCTTGTAAGTTCTGACGGTGTCGCTAGTATTACAACGCCGTCTCCAGGCACTGTATGCGCATCCTTGAAACTACTTCGTGTAAAGTTGTAATATTGTCCCGTTTCTTCCTAAATTGAGTCCAAGTCACGTGTATTTCCTCCAAGAGCTTCCCAGATGCTAAAAAACACATACCCCTACATATTTTAGGCATATTTACATGATTTAGGGGGTAAAATGACCATGAAAAGTATATTAAATGACACCTCATCAAATACCCCTACACTTAGGATTTGCTTGTCCTCAAGCAAATGTGATTTTTTACCTAGACAATAGCAATATCGAGGGCATTTAACTTACTTTTCAAAGATATTTTATGGCATAACCTATTAGACCTCGTAAATAAAAGCATGGAAAACATATACCAGCACCTCACAATAAGTGATTGGATTCTCTCTTTCTCTCAAGTGTATAATGAATTATAACAATAATGGAAACGGGAAAATAATACTCATTACTTGTCGTAGTATACAAATTACCATAGACTTGGTAAAGGATCAAAAACCTCCACCGCAATGGTGTAAGCACCTAGGAATTACTATCAAAGAGGTCATTAGAGGGTTGTGATGTTCAGGTGTAAGTTAAATAGAAGTGGATGGGAAATATATAGGGGTGATGAGTTAATTAAATACAAGAATACACGTAAGACATTGCTAAGCCAAGACTCGACTAAACTAGGACTAAGATATACAAAATTTACAAAAAGCTCTTCTCTTCTTCTTTACTAACACTTATAAACATGAGCAAAATGGCAGCCCATATATTTTTTTTCTTTTTTTATATACATTTTTTTGTACACTTTTGCCCTGCCATTTTCTAAAACATAATAATATATAACTTGGGGTTTATAATTGCACCCCTACACTTGAGTTTTAGAACTCATAATTACAAACTAACTAATGACCCGAATTACGAGGATCAAAATAACATGGAGCGTATTACGCATATATGGGGGTAATAAACTTACTTTCTTCCCCATCTCTTCATAAAATAAAAACTACCATGAATACCAATCGTCCCAAAATTGTATACACTAATCACAAGACTCGACTTAGCAACCATGTACTCCAGTAAAAATTAACAGGGTTTATAACAATAATATACTAAAAGCGAGTACATACAAGGAAGGCTAAGGTGATTTGGGTGTAACAATGGGTTAAGGGTGTAAACAATGCTCTTTATTAATAATTCAGAATCCACCAAAAAATTACGAGAACCGCGAAAAGGATAGGATCAGAGGGGTGTTCTAGGGGTGTACTAGGGGTATCTTGCACTAATAATGGGTGCATAGCAAGGATGTGGGGGTAGTTATATGATCGGGGAGACCATCATAAATATACAAAATACAGGCTAAAAACATGGGTTAATTATAGTGTCTCTTATCATTTAGCAAATCCTAATCACACAAGTGCGATCTCACTAGCGGTCTCGGGATGAATCACAAAAACAAGTTCTAGAATTTAATACACTATCGGTACACTCTCATATAGTTTTAACTGATACCAATGCTCCAGAAAAAGCGACAAAACCACATATGCACGATCAAATCTATGAACGCGACACATATGATTGTTCATTCCTTAACTCGAGTAAGCTAAAGGTGAAACTATCTTAGGTATCAAAGATGGATACCTGAATTCCTAAAGATCTAAGGGCAAACCTCACATTTTGGAGTGAAATTTTTTGAGTGGTAGGGTTTTGTGCTAGTCATTTATTTCCTATCCATGAGACGCTAATAATACTCAGTTTTCATTGGTATGTGCCATAAAAAATTAAAATTGGGTTAAAATTACCTTCTACGCTATGTTTCAGTATATTACTCATTATTTTAAGGACAAAGCAAATGGCAAATGAAAAAATAGTTTCTAAGGGTTGTTTCCCCCTACACTTATTTTGAACATTGTCCCTAATGTTCTTAAAAGTACATGTAAAACGAATAAAGGGAAAAGAAAAGGCAAAAGAAACTAGTACTCCCCTGGTTTTGCTCAATAATGGAGAAGAAACAAATGATAAGGTGGCTAAATCGTCATCCAAGAATCGTCCACATGAAACTCCTGAGAACTCCCGGGTTTCTCCTCATCAAATGTAACCTGCAAATCAAAGACAAAAAACAACTTTACCTTGCGTAAAATCGGAGGGATGATATACAACTTAATGATTTAGGGTTTAGACACTACGAAAGCAATAAAGATAGGATAAATGTGTTAATATAATCGTGGTTTCCTGCAAGTTTTAGGAAAATTATATATTGTGGAATTTATACAAATTTAATTTTCAAAAATAAAAAAATACGAAGTTTACTGTAGCTGGGCTGGCGATGCCATCAGGAAAAATCCTGATGCCGTCTCCAACGCCTGTAAATAATTTTTTTTCTTTTCTTGAAATTTTTTTGCACGAAATCCTATTAGTTATTTCCTGGAAAAATACTGCATAAACCACGAAAATTAATTATTAGAAACATATGACTCTGACAAACATGACACAAGACACACAAGACGCGAATTAATCTAAATTACTCATTTTATATGTTTGAAATGGTTCTTAGAAGCCGGATATATTCTCCCCTACACTTATTTGATGCAAAATACACTTGATTGTAATTAAGACGAAGTTAAAGACAAAACAAAGCATGATCACAAATAATTCAAACATAATAAAACAAACAATAAAAAATAAAACACAAGACACTCCTAAAATGCAAGAAAATAAAAGATTGTAAATGAGACATGCTCGGGTTGTCTCCCGAGAAGCGCTTGTTTTTGTTTGAGTCACGAGCCTGACTCTACCCTTATTTAACATTTAAAGGGGAGGGTTTTCCTACACTTAAGGTCAAGTGCGGGTGATAGTAACTGTACACACCATTATGGTAAAAAGGAGCCTTATATTGAAAAAGTGGTTGTTGAATTATATGCTCCAAACAATATGTTTTTTTAATCCTACCCTTCTCTAATTCTTTTCTTTTAATGGGTAAACTAAGTCCTTCTAAGAAATTATTCTCTATCACATCCAACTTCAAAAAATCAACACCTAAGGATCCACTAGGTCCTAATAAATCTGGTTTAAATCCATAATGTTTCTTAGGGTCATCTATACATGGGTGATAATAGCAATACACATCCTTAGGGTGGAAAGACGCCACGTGCGGTGAAGGTGGTGTATGAATGGTCAAATGATCCACTTCCTTCATCTTAAAACTACCTGGACTATGTGATTTGATGGGTGGTTCGGGGCCTCTTTCGTCTCCTAGGCTTATATCTAAGGGTGGACAATTTAGTAAGGGATTTGGTTGAGGCTCCGATTAATCAAAACTAGGAATTTCCCTAGAACAAAGAGAAATTTTATGATTAGTAAAACCTACATCCTTAAGTTTCGTTTGGTCCAAAGGTTCCACCTCTATCGGGGTTCCTAAAGTCTCTTCTACTTCTTCCAAGTAAGTCACAGGCGATGTATATTCTTCATATAATGGTAGGACTTATGGGGTACTTTATGGGCTTGAATTTTCTACTTCATCTCCCATCTTATCTTGATTACCTATAGGCTCATCATATGCATTTGTACAACCTAAAAATGGCATACAACTAGGCATCTTAACCATAACTATCTCACTTTCTAAATCCTCCTCATATGTTTTCTTAGGCTGTGACTTAGGTAACTCAGTCATATCATTTAACTTATGGGTTTCCTCATAGAAAGTTTTCTTCCAAAGTTGATAAGTTATTAAAGGGGGTTCATTGGTCTCACTATCCGGCCTAAAGGAGAGCCTTTCTTTAAGGTTTCAGCTAAACATCTTAATTTATCTAAATTAGAATAATTATAATTATACATTATAAATGACAACTTTATTTACAAAATAGGCAAGAGGTTTTTTACGAACAAAGGGAACGAAGAAAAGATAGACTACGAGAAAGCTACATGACAGAAAATAAAAAATCTCACTTGATAAGAATCAAACGAGTAGACCTAAGCTAGACAGAATCCGAAACCTATACTATTCCTCACGCAGCAGCGCCCAAAACTTGATGCGGTCGTTGTAAACGCACTAGTTTTATAACTTCCTAGGCAGAGTACCTAATCATTTCAGTGTAGTATAGCGAGGACTCAGGGGTTGTTATCGTTATCTAGGGAAATAGCGTTTGAAGGGTCAAACTAAACGTAACTAAGATCTAAGGGGTTGAGAGAAGATTATTTTTATGTTTTTATATTTTTATGAAAGCAATTAAAATTCGGGTTTTAGAGGTGGGTTTTTGTTTTAAACTAATTAAACTAATATTAAATCTAAACTACTTTGGTGGAACTCGTATGGGAAGACAAACATATTTACTTAATCATGCACTACTCCTCAGTTTGCTTATCCTAATCCTATTGCTTTGTTACACATGTAATGATCTGTGTAAGTATTTCCTAGGTCATGAACAGCTTTCATGAATCTGTCGCTTATGTTATATTCCGTCAAGGCAATGCACAGGTAAGGTAGTATGAAGACTATTACAAGGCCCCTAAGAGTACATTTCATGCATTAAAACACTTAAGATGGATCAACCATATTAGGGGTAAGGTAGTATGAAGACTGTTACCGATGGTATCCTTTCTACACACTCGCGTTTCCCTAGACGTCTATGCTAATGTAATATTTTATTGCTAGTTTTCTAGAGCTTAACGCTCACATCCATCACAAGAAGCAATATTATAAGGATCTACAAACTAAGTTTTATGCAATCATAAGTAAATACTAATGGATCTAGCCTAGCATATTAAGTAAAAGTGAAGAACAAGAATTAATCGAACAACACATAGACATATTGAAAGATTAAAGGATAAATGACTTCACTTGATTAAAACATGTGTTCAAGGTTGATACAATAGGGTTTTTAAGCCCTTAAAACGAGCCTAAAAGCTGCTACACTCGAATTATATCGTTTAGGGTTCGTCTCCCAAAAGTTTCACACTAAAACCCTAAAAACATAGGTTTATATATAGGAATTGAATCACGACGGCGTCGCCCAAATCCTGATGTCATCGCTTTGCCAAATCTTCTTAGTTTTTCTTTGAGGCGACTATGTTCTGACGCCGTCACATAACTCTTGACGCCATCTCTTGTAAGTTCTGATGGCGTCGCTAGGAATTGTGACGCCGTCTCCAGGCACTGTACGCGCATTCTTAAATCCACTTCATGTAAAGTTGTAATGTTGTCCCGTTTCTTCCCAAATTGAGTCTATGTCACGTGTATTTCCTCTAAGATCTTCCCAAATGCTAAAAATTACCAAAAGGAACGATTAAGCACACATTTTGGGTTTCCAATAACTTGTTCTAAAGGATGATCTCGTGTCTAGTAGTGTTCGAAAGGGTGTCTTCGGTAGAATGTATGCATGTTTGACGAATCAACATGGCAAGAGGATGACTCCCTCATTTCGTGTGCCAGTGCACTAAAAATGTTGATAAATTAGTCTTCGTCAACCATTACATTTTCTGCTTGATCAATGTTCTCAGTAGCAATGACAGTAGGTTCTTGAGTTGTAGGTTCAGGTGCTGTTTGAATATCCAATTGAGTTGTATCTGCAGCAACGATTGTTAAAGTAGATGGAGTTGTGTTTGGTTGTTAACGTTTATCGAATGCATCAACAGTAGGAACAACGGAAGACTTCGACACAACTGTAGTATCTCCATTGAAATATTCATCGAACATCAAACTGAATAGCATATCTAACTCATTAAGTGATTTTGTTAATGTCTCATCTGCTATGGGAACATTTGCTTGACTTTAGGGATCGGGACTTAAACTGTCTTGTTAAAGTGCCATTGTCGGACATTGTGGCGCGGGGTCAGAACTGACGTGATATGACTTCATTTGAGGCAATTCATCAACGTTAACATAAATTGTCTTGATATCAATCTTGTTCTCTTGTTATAAAATCTGTAACCTTTTGACTAGGTAGAATATCCCATAAAAATACATGCATCTCCTTATTCTTTCATCGTGTCAAGATTCTCACCATCTTTGATAATATAGCACAAGGAGCAAAAGATGTGAAATAATTTGACTATTGGTTTTTGTCCATTGATGATGTGGTATGGTGTTTTCTCATGTCGAGGGATTATGAGTGAACAGTTTTGAGTAAAACATGGAGTTGTAATTGCTTCAGCCCAAAAGAACAAAGGAATTTTAGTGGCACTTAGCATTGTTCGAGCAGTCTCAACAAGAGTACAGTTCCGTCTTTCGAAAACACCGTTCTGTTCAGGTGTTCGAGCAGTAGAAGTTTGGTGTTCAATACCTTATTTTGAAAAATATTCATGAAGAGTTTTGTTTAATAATTATGTGCCTTTGTAAGTTCACACTATTCTTACTTGAGCATGAAGTCCTCTTTGAATGAGTCTAAGGAAATCGATGAGAACTTCTGGTGTTTCATCTTTGGATATCAAGAAGTGAGTCCAAGTGTATCTAGAGTAGTCATCAATAATTACAAGAACATATTTCTTTCCATTAATACTTTCTACCCTCATTAGACCACATAAGTCCATGAGTAGAAGTTGTAACCGACCTTTAGAGCTTGGGATTGTTTTTGTTTTAAAGGAATTTTATTTGGCTTTCCCCATAAGAAGAACAAAGATGATCTTTGACGAATTTTAGTTTTGGAAGGCCATTCATAATATCATTCTTTTAAAGCATGTTGATGGTGTTGATAGTTTAAGTGTGAGAGACGACGATGCCATAACCAAGCTTGAGACGATGAAGCTTTAGCCATTAAGCAAATTGGATTGGGAGAAGTTGTCTCTTAAAGAATGATTGAGTAAAGATTCGTTCCACGAGTGCATATGAGAAGATCATTGCCTTTTAAATCATGAACATAGCATGTAGATTTCCGAAAAGCAACTTCTAAATCCGAATCACAAAATTGACTGACCGAGAATAAATTGTGATTCAGCCCTTCGACGTAGTAAACCCTTTTGATAGTGACATTCACTTGAACCAGATCTCCATATCCGAGAATCGGTGGAAACTAATCATTACCAAACTGCACCGTACCCATAAATTTATCCATGAAATTAACAAGAAGCTTGAGATTTCCCGTCGTGTGCTTTGAGCACCTAGAGTCTACTATGAACAAGATTATTTCGACGAGTTGCAAAAGATTTAGAAAGCAATGGAGTATTGGACAAATTGGATCTCGTAACAGTCTTAGGTTCCAAAATATTAGTAGTTGTAGATTCAGTTCCTAGAGGCACACTAACATTTGGTTTAACATTCCCTATTTTGGACTTAGGTTCCCATTTGTATCCTGGTGGTGTAAGCTTAGTGTACCACCAACTACATTTCTTACTAACATGCTCATATAGCTTCCTGAATGTACTTCTAGGTTTCTAGATAGTGGATTTTGAAGCAATTGTTTTCCTATGGGGTGTTGCAACAGATTGGTTCATTATTCGCTTGGGTTCTCTAGCACTAATAGGCACTACAATTGGCTTCTTAGTTCTAAAATTCACGCCATTAATATAATGAAGAACAAACACATCATGATTGTCATTCAACAAACATTTTCCACAAGTCATACAAACAAAATTAACCTTCGAGGTTTTAGCATTCAAACTGTCATTACACGCAATTACAGTCATTTTATTTTTAGAAAACATAAAATTCTTACGATGGTCTTTTACTTCCTTCTTCTTCACTTGACTATTGTTATGCAAGACTATATCTTCTAATTGATTGCTCTTAAGTTGTGGTCTGCTAACACTAGTAGTGGTATTTACTCCTATAGAGAAAGACACGTGTTTGTTAGTTTTCCTAATGTCTTGATGTAACTGTGGTGTTCTAGTTTGGGTAACCCTAGTGTTTATTTTGTACATTCTTGGTGCAATCACGTTTGTGTTCTTTTGAACTTGATTCACATTCTTAGGCAAAATCTGTGGAGTGACTAGTTTTGAAAAATCCTTTGGTAAATTGTTTCTGGAAATCGACCATGATTTTGAAAAATCTTTCTTTTCAAGAAAATCTGAAAAAGGAGTCGTTTACGTAAAACTGATGATTTTGAAATTTAAAACCATTCGGTTGTCGAATAACCGATGGTTTTTCAAACTTAGTATCCACAAACTTTTCTTTCATCTTTTCAATAAGTTTCTTCAACTCACTTATTGCAATGTACTTGTCATGTAATTGAGCTTTCAAATCATGTATTACGAAATATTGTTGATTTAGGTCCCGAAATGAAGAGGATTCGTGTTGTTTTCACACTTTGTCATTTTTCATCTGTTCTTGACATTGCTGTAAGGCAAGTTCAAGATTAATTGAATGTTGTTCGAGTTTTAAAAACCTTTTTGACAATTCATTAAATGATTTGTTGTTGATATTTTTATTTCACTTTGAAAGCTCATTTTTAAGACTTTGACATTTTTCTAATGCTTCCAAATAATCACATTGTATATCAGTGAATTCATCAAGTTTAGTGTACACACCAAGTATAGCATTCATGTGATCAGCATAGTAATATTTCCTGGAAAGTCGATCGATTTCGTTTGAAAACTATGTTTTATGATTCTCAAGTTGAGATTGAAGAGATTCAACTTCATCACATAAGCATGTGTATTCTACCACATGTAATATACTGATCCAAATATATCTCATCCTCAAATGATAAGCATCACCACCAATCCAAACTCCACCTATTTATTTGATCTGCAAAATAGACACAACTACGAAAACCGTAAAATACAAAGCGCACTTTCGTAGGCAACACGGTTGCAATTAGCGTATACAACAAGCCTTTAAACCCCTCGGTGGCCCGAGTGGACGAGTTATAGTCTCATAAGGGTTTCCAGCGAACACACCCACAAAGTTCAAAAACATTTATTTATTTATTTTATATTATTTTTCGAGTATTCAAATATACTAGCGCAGCAAAAATTTAACAAAAGTGCGCCGCACAACATTATATGTGCGGCGGTTTTTATTATAATAGAAAACATTATTTCGTTTTTATTTTTCAAAATTTGTCACTTTATTAGTTAATACTACACATAACACAAACAAACGCAAACTAACAGATTAAAAAGAAACAAGAATTTTTTTTATGTTTTATAATTTTATAACTTTTTATTTTTATTTTACTTATAAATACGCAAGCAAGCAATAATGCAAAAATAAAACACATAGGACATAACACATAAACAGTCATACAAACACACAGACAAGAACATTTTTAAAAATTGAAACTCTTATTTTACTTTTATGGTTTTTAACATTTTTACATAATCATGTAAACAAACACACATAAACAAGCAAACCAAGATGCATAAAAAAATAAAAACATTTAACAAGTATTCACATAACATAAAACGAAAATGCATATGATTTATTTTTATACAAAATTGAATTTTTGGATGTTGAGAAAACACGACGCACTTAATAACAAGTGCGGCGTACTATAAGTTTTGACAACAAATTTTTATAGCTTTAATAGATGCAATGCAAGGAAAACTAACAAACTAACAAAAACATGATTTATTATATAAACAGGAACATGTAGAAATCAAAAAAAGTAAAAATAATTTAGAAATAAAAAAAATTGGGTTTTTTTGAATGACAACTAAATACTCACAAAATTACAAGGCGTATAATCAGATAAAATGGGATCTCAAATGATCACATACCTGAGACTAGAAATTTGCGGGGTTTTGTTTGAGTTTTGGTTTTGAAATCAGATTCTCTTTGTGAAAATTTGCAGAAAGTGCGGCATACTTGGTGTAAGTGCGGCGTACTTTTTGGGTTTTCAGGAAAACCGGCGCACAAATTGCATGTGCGGCGTACTTTATGAAGAATTGCGATTTTTTGGTTTTAGTTTGCCAGAAAACTGTACGACGAGTTTATAAATTTTGATTTGTAAAACAATACGGTGATTATGGTGTGAAACCAACGCGCTTCAGGTATAAACCTGCAAAATAAGAAACGGGAACATGGGAAGTGCGGCGCACAAGGTTAATTGTGCGCCGTACTTTCTGCAACAGTAGACATATTTTAAAGATTTAAAGAGATTTAAACACACGAAACATGCACCAAGATACAACCAATCTGCAAACACAAACAATATTCTCCCGACACGGATGCTAAAAAATTTAAATGTGTGTTTTTACGAAGTGTTAAATTTATAATACTTAGATGATACCTATTTTTTGACTAAAAACTCCAACTACTAAAAACACAACATTCGGGCAAGTATACCCTATTCGAGTGTAATATAGTATTAGGTAAGTCCAGGTCGTTCCACGGGATTTGTAGCAATTCACAGATTGTTTATCAAGTAACAAAGCTAAATGATTGTCACGGATCAAATAGCCTAAACGTGTGTATAAAGCGAGCAAGATACCAAGCACAAAAGATATAGATTTTTCAAACTTTATATAAACAAATCATGCAAGTCATGAATAACGAGTAATTACCATAACAAAAATATCTACCAATAATGACATAGAATCCTTTCGGCCTATATACTACATCATCACGAGCGCATTAAGAACATTTTATATCAAATATGCATACATACGAAATCCTCCTAACCTGGTCGGTCAAAATAAGGAAGGGTCTTAAACATTATTCTACTTGGGTTATTTATAGATTTACTAATCAATTCTCACAAGATTAGCACCGAATTCTTGTAGACAGACAATGCAAAATTCATCAAGACAATAGAGTCTTTCGACCTACTTCTATTGCAATGACAAATCAAAAGATAAATAATAATCCAAGTAAAACAATATCGAATCCATAAGCATTCATATTCACAAGTTATACAAATATCGTCCAAGTAAGCGAGACATAACCAAATCATAACCAAACCAATAACTAACATCACAAACATGAATAAACTCAGAAAACATATCAATATTATTAGTAAAGAAATGTACCAAATCCATTTATGCGAGTAATTCGAGTATAAAGTACCAAAACCAATATTTCGACTACACAACCACTAGTCCTGTCCAACAACCCAAGTATCCATGACCAACCAATAACTTATGCTACTAAATTAACCCGAGGATGTGTCATGTCTCTTAAGGGAATCCGCAACGTGCCACCAAATGGAGTGTTAGGCAAAGAGGTTTATGGTAGTGACTCGGAAGGATTTGGTATGAATACTTCGAGTAATGAGTTTAGGTTATGTAATAGTGATGAATGGAGGTCTGGAAATCATGATGGTAGAGTAATAATTTATGTCTATGGTGGTGGTGGTAATATGGTGGTTCACCATGGATTAAAGAGGTGTTTGGATTATCGGAGCCTAAGATCCTCACCAATCCTTCTTCCTCTCCAATGATCTCTATGATAGTGTGTTGGTGTGTGAAGATATGAATTTCCCTAGAGTTTTGGGGGTATTTATAGGGTAAATTTTGCTTGGAGACCAAGCAAAGGATGTATGTGGACGTTTTTGGGGCTAAAATCGCGTTTTTAATGCTGCAGACTGAAAGTGCGGCACACATTTTTATTTGTGCGCCGTACTTGGGATTTCTTGAAAAGTGCGCCGCACATTTTTGGAAGTGCGGCGTACTTGGGGCAATTTTAGTACTTAGCCTTTTTCATGGTTGGAGATAATTGAATTCTATTCGCGTAGCCGCTAGAATCGCGTCAAACGGAGTTCGTATGACCGAGTTATGGCCAAAACAGTGAACCGTTGTCAGGAGATCTTTATCTTTAGTTATTTCTTCGTTTAAGCTTCAAATCTTCGTGTATTCTTTCATTTTCTTCCACGACACGTACCTCGAACCTACATTAGCAAATATACTCTATTCTATACCAAAAATTCTTATATTTAACCAATAAATATACATAAAAGCATAGATAACGCATATAAAAACATGTATAATTTGAGCGTTATCAAGATTTAAAATATTTCAAATTTTTGACCAGTTCTTCTTTCAAAGTGTGATGAAACTCGAAAACATCAGTTGTTAAACGTTTAGCAGTTGGATGCAGCTTATGTTCAATGACTGCTTTCATTTCTGGATTAACTGGAATGTTCCAATATTTGTCATTGATTATGTCAAAACAATATTTAAGCCCATTATGAAATGACTGATCATCTTGTTTTATAAAATCGATTTTTTCACAACTTTTACATTTTGAGACCATGAGAGTGTTTCATCCATCCGTTTTTCTAACAAAATTGTTTTCTTTATGAAAAGTTCTTTCGTGTGTTTATTTATTTCAGGTGTATAGTACACTTTTGACTTGTTTGAAAAATACTTTTGTTCAGCTGATTTTTCACGTTGAGGAACAAACAAATCGTAAAGGTTATTTAAGTTTTTATAATCAAAAGGTTTGATTAAATCACTTAATTTTGATCAACTTTCTTGGGTAAGACGAATCGTTTTGTCAGATTCAGGAGCTAACATTAAAGCAAGATTTTTATTATAGAATCCTATATCATACAGACGTAGATTCGCACTTTGAGCTTTCTTGAGGTACCGAGGTTTGACATAACTTGTTTTACAATTCCGATTAAGCATAATCATTGTTTGAACGGACTAGCCAGTTTTATAAACAATGTCATTCAAAGCTTTGACTTGATTTTCCAAACTTATGACCTATTCGATATCTTTATCTTCAGGTGTTTTGAAAAACTTTTCTTGTTCCGCTTTTTGAGATGAAATTGTGGAGATTGTTTTTTTGGGTAAAGGGGAATGATTTCCCCGGTAAAATATATTAATCACCCAAAAACAGTTAAGTACACTGGAATGTGACTGACATGTCACATTAACCTCAAGCTTTAGCTTGAACTTCCACTAATCGTATGACATACCATACGGATACAACCCTATTACAATCACAATGACTCCAATAGGGAAAAACCACTTACACGTACATAAACAGAACATAAGAAACATAACTAGGAAATTAAAATCCCTTCGGACAGATTCCAAGCCTTCACAATATCACAAGCACTACGCGACTTCTTCAAACGACATGACATCAATTTAAGCCGCACCGTGTTCATAATACAATCAACAACTTGATTAACCGTTCTTTTCTTGTTCTTGAACAGCCAACCATTTCTCTCCTGCCATATGAAATAAGAAGTAGCCGCCACCACCAATTTAGCATTAATACTTTTAGATGTCTTTCTTGCTGCAAATGGAATGATATCATCAATGGTATCATAAATAGACGCGTTAGAACTTGCTAGACCAGCAACTCCTTTCACTTGATTCCAAACCTGTTGAGAAAATGAACATTCAAAGAAAAGGTGCTCATGTGAATCAGGTTGAGATTCACATAGCGAACATGTCATGTGCAAATAGTTTACATTATCCCAATGCCTTAACAAATCTTGAGTCTTTAACCGACGACGAATGACAAGCCAAAGATGAACTGCGTGGCTAGGACTACAACATGAAAACCAAACAACATCATACCATCTAACTTTAGAACCTCTCGTACGAATAATGTTCCAAACAGTGTGAGCTGAAAATGAACACCCTAAACCATCCTTATTTCGCCATTCCAACAGGTCATGCGAATTAGGATAAGCTGTTGCACATTTTTCACGAGCATTTTTCAGAAAATCAGTATCTTGGTACCTCTTAAGCTCAGTATTTAAGAACGTGTTTGCTTCTCTTAAAGCTTTGTTTGATGATTCTAAAGACTTGTTGGTTTGTTTGCTTCCATTAATTTCAATTTTCAGTTGTTTAATTAAAGAAGCAAGCAATTCACGTTATTTTTGAAGCATTTGCTCATCATGGTCAGCCTCATCTCCATTATTACTCATTTTTTATGAATTAAAAGTGATATTAGTATCACATTGTTCCATCAAATATGTGTCATTAACAGATTCAGGTTGTTTAGGATGCTGCCTCTCATTGGTAAACACATTATAGTCATCATCACTATTATGTACCTTTTGCAATGGCTCGGTGTCAAAGATAGGTCCAGAATTGTCAGCATCATCTGGAGTAACCTCTTGAATCTTTGCCATGTACATATAATGTGCTTCCAATTCCTGATCTTCAGGTTTATCATCTGTTTCATCCCTCCAATCAGCTTATTCTGCACTTAACTGAATCTCAGCTTCCTCTTGCTTACACATAAGCATTTTTTTCTTTATGATAAGCTGAATCTCGTGCCCTTTTTGGTTTCCTACATTCCCTTGCTACATGCCTAAATTCCTTGCAGTTGTAGCACTGAATCCCGGTCTCCTGCACTACCTGAGCACCTACATTCTCCCTAGCCTCAGAAATATTAACTGCCCTCTGATTATCATGTTGCCCAGTCTGTCTGGCATACCAAATTTCTCTATTAGATCTTGGAGTATTATCAACATTTATGTTTCTGGTGGTTGATGAAGTTCTGAGTTTGTTGATGGTAGGTTTGTATATTTTCTTAAAAGATATTAAGATTAAAGCCATGAGTTTGTCAATCTCCTTATCCTTTGAAGATGCTTCATCATCAGCATTTGCTTCGGGTTCTAGATCATAAGTAGATAGAGGAGAATTAGAAATTTCTTTACCTCTGTTTTTGGTAGCAGCTTGTGATCTGGTTGATAAACTTTGAGTGTAGTGGGTGGGATTAGGTTAAGGATGATAAACTGGTTGCTGTTGAGCAACAAGTGCAAGTGGATTAGCAGTACGTGCTAGTATTTCAGCTCTTATCTCATTGACTTCATTATGGTGTTGCTGCAGGATGTCATAGAGTTTGTGATAAGAAACATTCTTCAAATCTTGGTTTTGCTTAACAATGGTCATAAACCTTTGCCATTTTGGTTTAAGTTGAAGTAAGAACTGATCATTTACTTGATGATTGGTGACAATACATTGGTTTCTTACAAGCTTATTCATAATTTTGTAGAACCTTGAGTAATACGAATCAAGTGATTCATCGTCCTGTGATGTAAATTTCCCAAATTCCCAATACAGATTGGTTTCAAGATCTTGTACATGAATTGACTCACCTTGTTTCAACCTTTCAATTGCTTTCTACATCTCCATTGCATTTGGACAAGCATCAACTGTGGAGTAGATATCATTATCAATCCCTGTAAGGATGATCTGAACAGCTTCAGCAGTGATATATTTCTGGATGTCTTCTGATATAGTTGCAAAGGTTTCTTATACCTCTTCCCTTGGTTGTTATTGTTGTGGAGTACCATCGTTACCAGGTGTAACAGGAGTTGCATCAGCATCAGTAGCTTTGAACTTGTATTGACATGGTGGATTCTTAAGACAGAAATGGAAAGCTTATGGTTTGGTTTAGTGTTAATGTATCTTTTGATTTGGGATTTCCATTAAACATAGTTACTAAGTGCTAACATTGGAGGATGATCTTTACCACCAGCTTCCATGATGGCATTATGAAGAGCACTTGATGTTTGAGTTTGCATGTTATTGTTGGTATTAGACATTTTGATATTGTTATGAATGGATATTGGATCTTAAGTAGATGTTGTGATGTTGTTTGTGATTTATGATTTATTAGTGTTTTAGATTGATCAAAGGATGAGTGATGTAATGATTTAACGTTTGAAGGATTAATTGTTATTGAATTGATTGTTAAGGACGAATGATGTAATGGATTTGGTTTAGAGGGACTGAAATTGTAAATATTGAAGGTCAAATCGCCTCTTGAATTGAGTTTCAGTCAAACCGCTGGAAAAATGATCAAACCTCTGGTTGAATGAGTCAAACCGCCAGAAGAATTAGATCAAATCGCCAAAAATCTTAGCTCAAATCGCTGCTCAACTTAGGTCAAATCACTACTCAACTTTGATCAAATCGCTGCTCAAAGGGGATCAAATCGCTGCTCAATAAAGATCAAATCATTTCTCAATAAGAATCAAATCGTTGTTCAAGAGGACCAAATCGCTGCTCTATCCTGCCAAATCGCTGCTCTAACGAAAAAACACACATGAATCCAAACACTAAAAAACACCTAAAAACTAAAAACCCCAATTTTTAACGTTTTTCCTATTTTTTTTTTGCAAAACTAAGTATATCTAAGCTATATCTAACATAAAAATCATAACTTTAACATTTTTAACATAAAAAATTATATCACCTTTTTTGAAAGATATTAGCTTAAAAACACAAATTTCGACTAGATTTTGCAAGTTTGATGATCACAACCTACCCCTTGGCTCTTGATACCACATGTTATTCTACCTTCATCCATCAACACAACACATATTCCAAAATTCTAGAGAGAGAGAAAGAGAGTTCTAAAGAGAGAAACAAAGAGAGAAACAAAAGAGTGGAAGATTACACACACACCAAGTGATAACCAACACCCTCATAACATGCTAGGAGGGTGGTATTTATATTCCAAGGCCTTGTAGAGGCGTATGGGCTTTTCCTTTAAGCCGAGCTTGGCTAACTGTTAGGCTTTAGCCCGAAATGTAGACAATATTAGCTTAAAGTCCAAGCCTGTTAAACCAGTTTAACCTATTACAATACAAGACTATTAATTACTAAGATGACCGACATCATTCTTGTTTGACTTAATAAAATTTAGGCTAACAAAAAGGACAATTAGAAGTTTTTGAAAATGATTTGGTAAGATTAGTTAATCACAAAAAGAAAAAAAACAGCTATGACAGCCGACGGATCTTTGAGATACTAAAACGAATTCGTATCTCAAAGATCCGTGGATCCGTGGTCATCCAGAAATGGACCAAATCCTCTGCCTATAAATAGTGGCTTAATGTTTTCATTTTACACATACTTTGACATAACCATTTCCTATTTTCTCAATAGCATACTTAGTCATTTCATTGCATACATTCTTTAATCATTACACGTGTTCAATATCCATTACAAGTGATCTAGTCATTTCCACTTTCTAGCAAGTGAAGAACACAAAGAAGATCTATAAGCTTCAAGTGTTATTACCATAGCTGTATCGTTACATAGTTGTATCTTTCATTTACACCTCCATACTCCAAAGTTTATAGTCAGCTTTCATATACCAAAGTATAGTAATCAGTTAGTATTTTAGTCCTTAAAATACATAGTCAAGAAATGTTGGTCCTACCTCAACAAGGACTCAATATCTAGCTTCATATCGATAAAGATTATAAGCGACGTTGTAAGGTTTTCTCTGCCGAAAGGGAGCTTCTTGACATAGTGAAGTGAACGCTCGAGTTGGATACTCGGGGAGCGGAAGTAGGTAGAAGAGGAACTTCATGGCCACACTACTATTAATATTGCATTTACTCATTTATTCATTCATATACTTTGTTATCCTATTTTATATCATCTTTCACATAAACACATAACACAAATAAGGTAGAAATTTAAAGAGAAGTTTAGAGAGAGAAAGAGATGGAAGGATGCTTTATTTCTTGTAAGAGTGAAAGGAGAAAAACAACCAACACCCTCTCCATATAAGGAGATGGTATTTATAGTGAACAAAGAACCTAGGGACGCCTAGGTTTTGTTGGAATGGACCAGGCTCGGCTTTGGTCGAGCTTTTGGCCTGTAACATGTACAATGTTAGCTTAAATCTCAAGCCTAGTTCTATGAATAGCCTATTATATTTATTACAAAGTTCTTATAACGTAAAGACCCGACACTTATAAAAAATAACCTTGACTTTCTTGTTTGACTTAATATTTTGAGGCTACCAATCTCCCCCAAAGTAAGGTCATGAGAATTCATTATCTTTACACTCTTATGGTCTTGGTCTTGGTCTTGGTCTTGGTCTTTGTCTTGAACTTTGTTGTAGTAGACTTTGTTCCTTCATGCTTCGTGATCTTTAACCTTTAGCCTTTGTCATTGTCTTTTAAATTTGTCTTTTGTTTTGAGATCTTTAAATCTTTCCTTGTTTTGGATGATCTTGATAGTAGTAACCGGCACTTTAGTCTTCGTTTGATAGAGACTGGCACTTTCTATTCTTGAACATCCTTGAATCGCCTTGTGCTTCAGACCAACATGTTCATACTTTGTATCATACTGAAAGCTAACAATCTCCCTTGATATACCAAATTTCTTTTGAATATTAAGGAAGGGCTTTGTCTTTATAATTTTTAAACTTTCTTGATTTCTTGAAACTTTGATGCTAATAGTATGTCTTTGTAGCTTGAGTATGAGCATGTGGTAATGAGTCTAACTGTGCTGGAATAAGGTAGTTACTCTATCATCTATACTTGCACATATAAGTGTTAGCAATAAACAAAAGATATGGACAGATGTCTTGTTTATTCGTTGAATTTTAGTAATGTTAACCTCCGGTTTTGTGAGGACCGTTTCACATTATAAATATTGTACATGCGTCATCAGGATTTGATTGATGAATTGAATCTCCTTAACAGGTTTTCTAGCTTGAAATGTGGTTAATCTAGACTTTATACGTCTAGAGACGCTAACGAAGCTTTTTGATATTTCACAAATGTTCCTATATCCGGATTCCCGTTTAAGTTAGGATAACAACAAATATAGGTGAATCATTGATGCAAACTGTGAAGTAAGCAACAACGATTTTAGGTGTTTCTCATAAAATCCCAATACCTGGATCACATTGGATTTCCAGTTAGCACAAGTTTGATTCACATTGAATCTTGCAATTCACCTACCGTAGTGCTTTTTGATGATGAAACTAGAAGGATTTCCATTCGTCATTATGAAAGTATCACTTTGAATGTTCTGGCAAGATCACAAGGATAATGCGTAGGACTCTTTAATACATCACTTGTTTTCTTATTTCTGAACAACAAGTGCTTATCATTCATGTGTCCTAATGAGATTTATTTTTATCTCTTTGGATTTAGACACGATTTGTGCGTTATGGTTTTAGTGATCGAAGGCCAGAGTAGATTGCCACCTTTTCAATATCAACATTCTCAAAGTGAAAAGTTAATAGAGGCCATGTTAATCTCCGTGACAAATGAGACAAGAATATTTTAAGAGAAACTTGAATGATTGGGAAAGGTTGTGCACTGTATCACTGGGTCCATGATATCTTTCTTCAATATCAGAATTCATCTTTGTGAAAACTGATAGCATATGTATTGACCCGATTTCTGCCTAAAGTGTATGGTGGGCTTCTTTCTTTTTACCCTTTATCATAACTTTTCTCTTTCATTCTTCAACCCCTTCAATGTTTACCAAGGCATCCTTACTAACAACTTGTTGTGCTCGTTCCAGTGTTATCTCATGCCTTAGTCAACATTATTCCCCTTTTCTCATTCTTCTCCAAATCATACCTAAGGACTGCTACTTCTAACTATGGAATGTCCCTGGGTAGATCCCTCCAGTTTTGGTTGGATTATAGGACAATACGTAACCTTAACCATCTTATGACTTCATAGTCATCGTGAACTAGTTAATTGTTGGGTATTAAGATTGTTACCATAACACCTTTTGAAAATCAATTTAAGTGTTTGATAAAAACCAAAACGTTTGACACTTTGAAAGTTTCATCTTTTGAAAACCCCCCTATACATGTGCATCGATACTTGAAAGTGTTTCACACATGGAGGTAAGAGTGAAGCATAAATTCTTGAGTCATCTTATATCATATATTATTTTTTTAGATCACATTTTCTCCCCTTACTTATAATAATAAATCTTTTAGTGTTTGAAATATGAATTGATTAAAATTGTCATGAAAGATTTAATGGGGAGAAAAATATTTAAGCATGAATTAATGGAACATTTTTTTATGCTATCCCTTTATTTTACACATGTATGAAATCACTTATTTGAAAAATGATACCAATTTATAATTGAGTTATAAAATCAAGGGTGAGATAGTGTGACGCATACAATTTTGAAAGATTATGAAATGTTATTGAAGAAATTTTAAAAAACTTGTGCTTAGACACTTGATGAGCTTATAACAAAGATGAGAAAGCTAATTATATCAGAGTATTTTTATATCTAGAACGGATGGTCACTACTTCGCTAACGATGATTTTCGATTTTTCTAGACCGGATGTAAATTAGATTGCTAATGCGTTTGTCAATATATCAAAACTCATCAACAACTATTTTGTCATTGAATATTACATTTTGTTATAGAGAAACTTTTTAGTACGTATAGCACACCATTTTTAAAAGATATCAATGATCAAATTTGTCATTGTGAGAATCTTTTTGCAAAAAATTGTGCTAAGACACCACTTGAAACAATGTTAAATGTTTTGAATACATAAAAATTAGCGTGAGGTGATGTATCCAAAAATATTAAAACATTAGTTTTGAAAAACTCCCCCTCAAAAATTTATCCACTTATAAAAGTTGATCGTCTTTTGAAAGCTTCGTGAGGAAGGAAGTGTTGAACACATAATTTTAGAAAGATACTGCATATGATGCACTTGTGAAAGAAATCACATGAGTTGTCATTGACACACTTAATGAAAGATTGTGTTCAACTTTTTCAAAAACCAATTTTTAGAACACTTCTCTTCTAATGCTATGGATAAGCGCACTTATGCGTACATTTTGTCACTGGGGTCCGGGTTGTAATCTGAGAGTAATTACAAGCCATAAATAAAAATTAGAAATGACACGTTTTAAAACATTTGAATTCTTGCTCGAACTTTATTTACATACCCGTGTCAATATTAATCGACATTTCTAGATACGTAAATATTATCGATTCCAAAAGACATGTCGAGAAGATTCTTTTTTGTATTTTTGAATTTTCTAATTTTGTATTTTCTTTTTTTAAAGGTTTTCTATTTTTTGTAGGTTTTATATTTTTGTACTATATTTTTCAAAAATATTTACAAGTCAATGTTTGAGGAAATCAAGAAGATTCATTTGTTAGAACCTCTAGTTCTACTGGAGTCAAACATATCATACCGAGTCGTCCAACAAGGTACTCAAATCTTTCTTTTAAAAGAGCTTTTGTAAACATGTCAACAAACTAGGGGTTTCCTCCCGCGTGTGTAAAGGGAAGGGTGCCATTGCCTTCTGGGCTGGACCCAACCTGGTTGTGTGGGCTCGCTACGCCTTCTGTGCTAGGGGCCATGTAGCCACAAATTGCCGTTCCAAAAAAAAAACTGGCATTAAGTTCTGACAAAGTACAATTCTACGATATCCTTTTCAACCTGTACCTTGAGGAAGTGGTAACGAAGAACAATGTGTTTAGTGCGGGAACGTTGGACTGGGTTGCACGAGATGCATTGGTATTTTTTTGAAGTTAAATCCATAATCTGTAAGCTAAGTTCTCATCTAAAGGACTTGAGCACAACTTTTAGATAAAGCAACATACCTGACTTCTGTAGTTGATATCGTTGTGCAATCCTGCTTCTTGGATGACCAACTTACCAGCTTGTCACCTAGGAACTGAATTCCTTCAGAAGTGCTCTTACACGTTTTAAGACAACGTGCGTGGTCAGCATCTGAAAAATGGTTAGTTCAAAACCAAAATCCTTCGGATACCAGAGTCCTATGTTAATGGTCTTCTTTAAGTATTGAAAGATCCGTTTAACCTTTTTCAGGTTATTTTCAGTTGGTCTTGCCTGATAAAATGCACAAAAACATGTTGCGTGCACTAAGTTTGGTCTGCTGGCTGTCAGATACATGAGAGACCCGATCATGCTATGATATTTCGTTTCATCTATGGGTGTACCACTCAAATCTGCATCCAATTTAGGTGATATAGCCATTGGTGTACCAATGCTATCACATTTGTCCATTTCATGATTTTAAGGATATTTAAAGGCATACTTAGACTGATTTATGAAGATACCTCGTGCGGGTTGGTCGATCTGAATTCCAAAAAGAATTTCAATTCCCCCATCATGGACACTTCAAATCTGCTTTGCATAAGTTTTTCAAAACGTTTTGAATATTTTGGGTTTGTAGACCCGAAAATTATGTCATATAAATAAATTTGCACAAGCAGAATGTCATCCCCGTATCTTATCGTAAATAAAGTAGGGTCTATATTACCTTTAGTAAAACCTTTCCATACTAGGAATTTCGAGAGTTCATCGTACCATGCTCTTGGAGCATGTTTCAGTCCATAGAGTGCTTTGCTTAGGCGGTAGACTCTTTCTAGATGACCTGGATTAATGGACCCGTCTGGCTGATTGACATATACTTCTTATTTTAGAAGACCTTTGAGAAAATCCGTTTTGACGTCCATCTGATATATAGTAAATGATTTGTGTGCAGCATAGGCAACGAAAATTTGAACAACTTCCAATCGAGCGACTGGTGTAAAATATTCTTTGAAGTCAATGCCCTCTTCCTTACGATATCCCTTAAGTCATGCCTTATTGCGAATGATGGTATTGTCTTCATCCTTCTTGTTTCTCTATAACCACTTTTTAAACCAATAACAATTTTTTCAAAGGGTTTGTTGACAAGTTCCTAGACTCCGAGTCTGATGAACTGATGAAATTTTTCTGGCATTGCTTCAATCCACGCATGATCAGCCATTGTTTCCTTGATGTTCTTTGGTTTAACAGTACTCATGATGAGTGCGAACATACACATTTCAAGATCAGTAGCAAGTTGTTGTCTTGTCTAAACAGGCTTTGATGGATTTCTACGAACTTGTTCTAATGGATTGTCTTTAGTCCAATGGTATTATGAAGGGTGTCTTTGGTAGAATTCATGCATGTTTAACGTATCAACGTTGCATGAGAAAGACTTAGCAACTTCTATTACCGGTGTAGCAAAAGGGTTGATAGACCATCTTCGTCAAACTGTGCATCTATTGCTTGATTAGAATTTTTCCTCAGCATTAACATTTGTTGTTGGATTTGATGGTTCTAATGTGGGTTGAACATTCAACTGAGGTGATGTATCTTTTTGATGATTATCAGAGAGAGCAAAAGAGTTGGATACATCATGATTTCCTCCATTGAAGTATTCATCAAACAGAGGAGTAAACAATAGTTCCAACTCTTGTAGTGATGATGTATCTGTCAAATATGCGTGAGAAACAACTTCAGGACCAGATTTGAACTTGAAGGTTCATTGATGTGGTCTTGAGTTCCGGGTTCTGAACGGTTATGATAACCTTTTGTAGTTGGGGCACGGGCGGGAGTTGACATAATCTGACGTCATTTGTTGTTGAGGAACGAGGCTTGAACTGTTGTGTTTAAACGTCATTTGTCGTTGTGGTACGAGTCCTAAATTGCTTTGATCAAACTTCATTGTTCTTTTTCGTTAGATTTGAATCTCCTTTAACGCTGGTTTCTGAGTTATCGCTTTTCTTGCATCTAAGCTCTGAGTCTGACCTTCTTCAGATTGAAAGATGTACATGCACTTAAATCAAAATTGTATTCCTTCTGAACATTGATTGATGTACATGCACTTAAATCTAGAGTTTGTTTGCATTCATGAATGTTAGTGATATCTGCATTGTAATCATGTGGGGGTTTACAACCAACCTTAATTGTGCACGAGGTGAATAACTTTTCAGTAGGAATCCACCTAAGACCAATAGTTTTGCAAATTCTACGCATGGGTGGTTTCCACCTAAGACAAGATATAGGAGTCGTTTTCTCATGCACACTGGAAGTCTTTTTAATAGAAAACATATGTCTTGTAGAGATCTGCCTTTCTGGTTTCTTAGCAATACTTATATGTTCTACGGGTTTGTTTATGTTTGTTATCTTATGGGAAGGAACTTTAGCATCTGAATCCACCTCATTCCGGAAATTTGTCACACATGCATCATGATTCACATTAAAGACACATTTCTGTCGGTCGAACAAACAAAGTGATTAGTATCAAAAAAACCAACTAGAATTCCTAGAGTGTTCTGTTATGAGTACAGTATATGTCGTTACACAACTACTCTTAGATGCTTCATGCTAATTCCTAGATGTTTGATTATTATTCTTAGTTTTTTGGTTTATAACCATTAGCAGTGTTTTGTAAACTACTAGGGGACAACACACTAGCTTTTGAATTCCTATTTATTTCTTGTGTCTTTTTCCTAGCTTCCACTAGATAGTAATTTTGAATCATGTCGTTTGAGCCAAAAGAATCTTTTAGTGTCTAAGTTGATATACTATTTGATTTTCTATTCCTAGATGCAATCACGTGATGAGTTTTTGCAAAAACAAATTCTCCTACTTTAGGCCTAGAATGTGGAGTGACTGGTTTTGAAAAATCATTTTTCTCAACAAATTGGGAGGAAAACCGTGGTATTGAATATTTAGGTCGTTCAGATTTAAACGTAATCGGTTGTCTAACAACTGATTTGTTTTTTTAGTGGTTGCAAAGCTGGTTTCCCCAATTGATGGTTTTGCAAACTTAGTATCCACACTAGTTCCTGTTAGCTTTCTTAATTTGTTTTTCAATGCTGCATTTGCAAACACCTTTTCCTGAATTTGAGCTTTTAAATCAGAATTTTCAATAGACTTTTTGTTTAGTTAAGCAATCAGAGAGTCAATTTGGTCTTTCACCTGAGCTCGTGTCTTTTTGATAGAATCATATAGATTTTGGTAAGTCCTTTTCAAAATCCTTTAAAGAGGCTACTTTAGATTAGGAGAGGTTCTTGAGGCATAAATCTAAGATTGAGTGGCTTAATGCATGTGATTTTAATAAAGCTTACTTTCATAGAATTGTTAAGAGTAAATGTGCCCGTAATCGGATCAAAATGGTTCGAGACTCGTCTAATGTTTTCTATGAAGGTAATGCGGTTGCATGTGCATTTGTGACACATTATGAGAAATTCCTTGGTATTTGGGGTAGTACTACTCCCCTTGTTAACCAAGATCTTTTTTCTCATGTCCTTGATAGTCAAAAGGCTGAGTTTATGGTTCGGGATGTTACGGATAACAAAATCAAAGAAGCTTTATTTTTTACAGGGGATGATAAAGCCTCGACTCGGATGGTTTCAATGTTGATTTCTTTATGAAGGCATGGGATGTTGTGGGCAATGAACACAACATCGAAAAAGAGTATTTGACCTTCGAAAATAAATATTATATCTGACCACCGAAAAGAATAACATCGAAATTGCTCAATCAGCAGTTTAGTACTTAATTATGACCAACATAGGATAAAATCGTAAGCTGTCAATCTCGATTATATAAAACACAACCGCGATTGTTAACAATTAAGCACTATTAAGCGATTACAAACATATCTAACAAATAAGCAAAATCTGACCAAATAAGCTGCGTAATAGGCTGAATCTGGATCGAATAAGCATAATAAATCGAGACCGAAAAAGCTGAAAACATCACTAATCGCCTTTGCAGCTCTGATACCACTTGATAGAAACTCGATTCACGATCTCGGAAGGTCGAGGAAGCTCGAAATATGAATAAGCCATAGAGAGAGTTTTCACAATTCTAAAGGTTTTTATTAAGAAAATAAAATGAATGAATGAATATAATGTTGAGCTCCACCCCTCAAATGTTGATTAGAGGGGTATTTATAGGCCTAACACAAGGGAGGTTTAAACTAATTACATTTCTAGCCCTTGTGTTTTAACTTAATAATAAACTAATGTAATTCTCATAATGACACTACATTTTTAATCCTAACATAACTACCCCCACACCCTTGCTATGCACTCATTTTAGTGCAAGATACCTCTAGTACACCCTTCTGAGCCTATCTTTTTGCGGTTCTTGTAATTTTCCGGTGGATTCCAGATTATTATAAAGAGCATTGTTTACACCCCACTAAATGTTACACTCAAATCGCCTTAGCCCCCCTTGTATGTACTCATTTTTAGTACCTTATTATTATCACAATTGTTTAACCCTAGTTAATTGTTTGCTTGATTACATGGTTGCTAAGTCGAGTCTATTATTAGTGTACATAGTTTTGGGACGGTTGGGATTCATGGTAGATTTCTTTTTGGAGAAATGCGGAAGAAATTCAAAAATATTACCCCCATACGTGCTTAATATACTCCAGGTTTGTTGATCCTTCTAATTCGGGTCACTAGTTAATTTATTATTGGGTTATTAAAAACTCGAGTGTAGGGGTGTCAATATAAAAACCGAGTCATGTATATTTTTTATTTTCAGCACATGGCAGGGCAAAAGTGTATATAAAAAAAGAAATAAAGAAATAAAAAAATAAAAAAAATAAAAAAGTCAAAAACATATGTTAGAATATACGGGCTGCTATCTTGCTATAGTTTATGTCAAGAAAGAGTAATGAAAAGAAAAAGAATGAGTTTGATGTAGAGTTGTGTGTACAATCGTTATAGTTTCTGTCGAGTCTTGGCTTTGCAACGCCTATCTACATGTACTCTTGCGAATGATTAGCTTGCCACCAGTAAAATATCATCCATTATCCCCAACCGTGTTTCCTTTACCATATACCTAATGTTACAACCCTTTAAAAGATCTCTTTTATAGTAATTCCTAGGTACTTACGTCAAAGCGATGGAGGCTTTGATCCTTTATCAAGCTTATGGTAATCTATATGCTATGACAAGTTGTGAGTGTTTATTTTCCCATTTCCTATATTGTTATAATTCATTATTACACCGCGTGAAAGAGATAATCCAAACACTTATGAGATGTGCTAGTATATGATTTTCATGCTTTTAGTTACAAGGTTAAACCGGTTATGCCATAAATTATCTTTAATTAATAGGTTAAATACCCCCGACTTTACTATTTACTAGATAGAAAATCTCATTTGCTTGAGGAAAAACAAATCCTAAGTGTAGAGGTATTTGATGATGCGTACTTTTATACACTTTGTTGGGCCATTTAACCCCTAAAATAATGCAAATATGCCCAAATATTGTACTTAATCATTTCTTTTTATTATTGTAGTGTCAGCCTTAAAATGTGAGCGACATTTACGGAATTACATTTTAGATTAAATAGCCACACACGCATGGACTAATAATGATACGTTTAGATAGTTTAGAGTGGTGTGGGCTATAAATACCCCCTCCTTACTTCCAAGAAGGGGTGAGGCTTTTGTTTAGTTTGTGTAACCTCTACTTTTCTTTAATAAACACACACATACTCTCTCTCTCTCTCTCTCTCTCTCTCTCTCTCTCTCTCTCTCTCTTTATCTCTCTATCTCTCTCTCTCTCTCTCTCTATTTCTCTCTATCTCTCTCTCTCTCTATCTCTCTATCTCTCTCTCTCTCTCTCTCTCTCTCTCTCTCTCTCTCTCTCACTCTCTCACTCTCTCCCTCACACAACTCCCCCTTCTCATCTCACCTCAGGTCAATACGAGATATGCCAAATCCCCTCACCCCTCTCTGAAAATTAAGCACAAACCAATATCTCTCTCTCTCCGGAGAATCTCGAATACGTAAATCTCACGTCTCTCCACTCATCATCTACCAAGAATCAAAATAGTTATGAATGAGTGTCATAGTCCATACTCCTCTTCACATACCCTTCTCTTACATCCGATCTCCATCCTCTCTCTCTCAAAGCCTCACCTCTAGCTCCATCCGCCTCCCCTCAAACTCGTCATACAATCGAACACTCACGCCCCTCCACCTTATAACCTTAACCGTCATCATCATCCTCCTCATTCCGACTGGTACCTCATCCTCACCACTTCTCACCCCCTCATCTCTCTCACGTCTCCAATAAACACTCGTCTCTCTCTCATCATCGTCTCTCTCCCCCACGTCACTCCCACCCTCCTCCGCTCTCATCTCTCATCTCTGTCGTCCTGCCTCTACTTCTCTCTCTCTCTCTCTCTCTCTCTCTCTCTCTCTCTCTCTCTCCCTCTCCCTCTCTCCCAAGTCTCCACTCACCTAGGCACCACCGGTCAACGACAGTGCTAGTTCGAAATCTAATTCCCCCCCCCCCCCCCCCCCCCTACGAAGAGCTCACTACTCCACGGCTCTCACAATATCACACCATCCATACTCTGCCCTATGCTCTCCCTCAACTCTCTCTCCGTCTCCCTCCCCCCCCTCCTCTCTCATTCTCCCTCTCATCCTCTCCTCTCTCCTCTCTCACCTCCCCCTCCCCTCCCTCCCTCTCCCCTCTCATCTCCCTCTTCCCTCTCCCCCTCCCTCCCTCCCCCCATCCCTCCCCCCTCCCTCCCTCTCCCTCCTCTCTCTCTCTCTCTCCCTCTCTCACCCTTCCCCTTTCCCTCTCCCTCCCCCCCTCTCCTACTCTCTCCTTCTCTCTCTCTCTCTTCCCTCCCCTCCCCCCCCCCTCATCCCTCCCTTCTCCCCTCTCTCTCCTCTCTCGTCTCTTCCTCTATCAATTCTTGACAGATCTCCAAACAATCAACTTCTAAGTCAAGTCTCCTCTCTTCTCATCGGACTCTCCACTTCAAAATCTCACGGGCATCCACCATCACTCTCTCTCCCCCTCTCTCTCTCTCTCACCTTCTCTCTCTCCCCTCATCCCTCGTCCCCTCTCCTCCCTTAAATCCCCCTCTCTCCTCTCTCTCTCTCTCTCCTCAATAACCACTACCTCTCTCTCTCATCCTTCCGTGGCGGTGGGTCTACTGGTTTTTCCACCCGGCACGCGAAACACCATAATAACATCAACCCAATACAAATAACGGTCTAACAATTGGTATCAAAACCAGGCATTTAGGTTGATTGTTGTTAAGGTGTTTATAATATTATTTTTTCAGTTTTGTACGCATTTGTTTTGGTTCAAAAATGTCACTTTTTTTTGTCCAAAAGGTCCTTGTGTTCTGGTCTCTATATATGGTCTGATTAGGTCATATCAGTTTTGGGTACCATTGGGTAATAACTTTTGGGTAATATCTATAATCTTTTGGGTAAAAGTTTTAGATCTAAATGTCCGCAATCCAAATATATATCAGACACAGATTTTTACAAAGAAATTATTGGCACGCTCAAATAATTGATTTGCACACACACAGTACAAGTACAAACAGATAAAGAACTGTGTGAATTTTGTACAACCATTTAAATTATAAATAAGAGTGTCCTATAAAAAATTTAAGATTGTGCAAATCATTATCCATTTTTATAGCATAAAAGATGCTTATTTACTTCCACTTTTTGAGTCACTTTCAAAGGTTTCGTATTTTTTCAAAGGTTTCTTATTTTTATTTTTTTAAGGTTTCGTATTTTGTACTACGCGGTTTCGTATTATGAGGATTTCGTATTATGAGGATTTACGAAAGTACAATATGAAAGTGATAAACGAAAGTAATTTACGAAAGCTGTACGAAAGCTGTTACGAAAGTCTTGGACCGAATTGGTAAGCATGACTATTGAAGTATTGATTAGTCAATGTCCAAAGTCAAAGCCAATTGAAAAAGAAAATAAGAGGAAGAACAATAGACAATCAAAACCACAACAGACTACAATGTATCCCATCTCACAACTTCAACACAAATCTACAAATCTATCCTAATCCCATCGTCACAACTCCATCTCCAATCAATCACAAGACTCGAATTACAAACTGAAAAGAACATAAAAGATATGTCTTTTCTTTTTCCTGTTGTACAACAAACGTGATGACCTTTACAAGATCAAACACGAAAAAAGAAATATCATCATAGATCTTGACACAACAAATAAAAAACAAACACATGCATTAAACTTACCCATGACCTTGGTTATCAAGATCTTGTAGCCGTACGCTGTGGGTTACAAGATTCGAACAGTAAAGACAAGTTTTTTGTTTGTTATTTGGTTTAGAATGGAAAGCATCTTGTCTTTTTCGTTTTTATACAAGCAATACAAAGAAAGAATGAATCTTTTTGGTAGCTATGTCTTGTGTTGAGATTTGCAATGAAAAAGTATGGTTGGTTATAGCAGTTAAGAAAAAGGATGAATTTTTAGAATGAAGCTGATGTTGTCTATACTTTGTTTGGTGTTGAGATGAAATGAAAAAGAGGTGGCGTGTCTTGAAGGCATACTTTTTCATTGCAAATCTCAGCACAAGACATAGCTACCAAAAAGATTCATTCTTTCTTTGTGTTGCTTGTACAAAAACGGATTCAAAGACAAGATGCTTTCCATTCTAAACAAAATAACAAACAAAAAACTTGTCTTTACTGTTCGAATCTTGTAACCCACAGCGTACGGCTACAAGATCTTGATAACCAAGGTCATGGGTAAGTAGTTAAGAAAAAGGATGAATTTTTAGAATGAAGCTGCTGTTGTCTATACTTTGTTTGGTGTTGAGACGAAATGAAAAGGAGGTGGCGTGTCTTTAAGGCATAATGAAATTTGGGATACCTAATTTTTAGGTGATGTCTTATGAGCAGAAAAAACCGAAAACCAAAACCGAATCAAACCAAAAATAATTGAACTGAACTAATAACCGAATCGAATTCGCCAAAACCGAACCGGACCGAACCGAACTACTAATTCAGTTCTCGGGTTGGATATGGGTTTGGCACTCCGAACCGAAAACCGAATTCATATAAATTTGTATATTTTTTATATATTTATATATAAAAATACTATTAAAATGTTATTAATAATAATTTTTTGTTTACTAAAAATCTATGTAATTATTTTTTTTTAAATAGTGAAATTCGGGTTATTCGCGTCTAGCCGAGAAGCGAACCGAATTCGAATTCGGTTTTGTCACACCCCGACTTAGGCGGAAACACGAGGCGTGACGAAGAATTGATTATCACAACACAATATACAAGATAAAGAAAAAAACTAAAATGCATTCATGAAAGTGTCGTGACATTCTCCGACCCCAAGTAAGAACTTGAATGAAGATAAGTCAAAGAACACGTCACATTGTCTTAAAGATTACACCAAAATTTCCCACGCAGGGGATGATACTAGTCTCAAGATAATAAATCCCAAAATGCTTAAGTACAAAATAGAGTGTCAACACAAGGTCTCTCAAAATATAATCCATAAAGGATTCTCTTAAGGTCTGCTAAAGCTCGCACCTGGCTTCACTAATCATTAACAACACCTGAAAATAATACTCGAAAAAGGTCAACATAACGTTGGTGAGCTCATAGGTTTGACAGTAAACCCAGTTGTTGTGCCATAGTTTTAAGTAGTGGACAATTGTGCAATTTTACAGTGAATACATGCAATAGATTAGATTCTAACATAGCAACACCATGCTATCAAAGATCCATAGATACACAACCAAAATGATACCAACACTTCTCAAAGTTCTAGTTCTTAGTTTACTCGCACCTAAAGCCTACCAGCTGGAGCTATACATAGGGCAGATGATCTACAAGTTCACAAGCTCACAAGTTCACAAGATACCTCGCACAACAAGATATGATCCGCAAAGCAAGTTCAACCAAATCTCATGTCATTCACATAGCAGTCAAAGACACATAACATTGTCTAAAAAAAGATAACAGTTTCCCAGAGTAAAGAAAACATGTTCAAAATAGATTTGAGTATCATTTTCACCCAACGGAAAAGATGTTAAAAAGATGAGGCTACGAGAACTCACCTTAAGCAAAGGTGATAAGTAGCAGAGATCAAGATCAAATAAGCAATCGCAACGACGTCCGGACACGACCTAATCCAGTTAATGTTCATTTTAGATATATGTTTCCAAAGTGTGTTTAAGGTTGATGCATAGAGATCAAATGTGCGTTGTACGGTCACCCTTAACGTTATTAGTGGTGTGATGGTTGTTAGTTTAGTTTCGAAGATAACATGCTCTAGTTTATACCTTAGTATAATGTACTTATACTATTTGAGTAGAATAGATAAGTAGTATAAGAAGACTTAGGTAATAGATATTTAGAAATATGTTTCGGTAAATACATTCGGTAACCTTAGTTTCCTTGATTATTGGTATAGATTATAAGAAATGAAATGTTTATTTATATAAAACGACTTGGAGAAGTTTCATATTTTATATTTATAAAATATATTTCTCGTCTTTTAGTCGACTTATTAAAATAATAATATTTTATTATTATTTTGTCGTAAACGTAAGTTTTTGTGTAAAAATCTAAGTATAAATTTTTTTTACGAAATTTTGACATGACCCGTTCGTTTATACAACGTTTCCCTAAGCTTTCAAACCTCAATTTCAAACATCTTTCCTTAAATTCACCAATTTCCGACAAAATGCCAAAATTCATATTTCACAAAGTTTATCAAAACACATTTCCTCAAACGACCATCTAGTATATAAGTAAGTATGTTTTACTTTCCAAAAATCCATTTTAAACATGTAAAACGACTTGTTTTCCCTCAAGGCCCAATAGCGGTCCAAAACGTTATTATTAAGTTTCAAGATCCGACTTAGGTCCAATATTAAATATATTAATAGATATAAGTTCGAGAAGTAAACCACAACATACGCAAAGACTCACGGACCAAAACCAAGCCACGGTTTGACTGCCCATTAACTCCCAAAATAAGCTATTCGTGGCTTATTTTCAAGTCATTAAGCTACGTTAGGCCTTAAATATCATCATAAGCTTTAACCAAAAGCCACGAAAATAAGTCAAACCACAATAACGTTAGAAGAAAAGATAACTTACAAAGAGGGTATTGGAAGCGAGACAAACACAAAAATAACAACCCAAACGTTGTTTTAATGATACCCCGTCTACTAGAATCAACCCGGAGATGTTTTAAACCACCATATTCTTGATCAAATATAAAAAATGATTTGTTTGTGTGTGTGTTGGAATTCGGACGAGCAAAAGGAAGAGGAGGAAAAGAAGTGTGTGTGTTTTCAAAATGATGAAGTGTGTGAAATGAATCAAGACAAGAATAAGTGGTACCAAGGTGGGCATACAAGCTTAGAATCTTGCCTCCTTGTCCCCCACAAGGTTTGACCGGTTATGAGTATCCAAGGGGTCTCGGGTTGCTTTGTTTTATGTCGGCTTTCCTTTAAAACTCATTGATTACGAATTTAAAATGTTACCCAAAGTTTCTTAGTATTTTTAATGAACTCAAAAATACTTTTACATGAGTTTAGAATATTCACACGACACCTTTTATAGTTAAACTTCCTTAGATTCGATTTGAACATTAACGGACGTGTCGGGACTCGTTATTAGACATTTCAAGCTATTCATGGGGCAAAACTCCCGAAACATGATCAACATAAATAAAATCCTCCAAAAAGGATTAACATAAGCAATCAAAAGATAGATAACCAAGATAAACATAGATTCACCACGGTCAACACGGTAACTTCTTAGATAAAAACAGAAAAGTTAAATAGTCAAAGGACTAAATTGAAAGATATAGATTCTAGAAAAAAAAGCAAGGGTTACATTCTACCCCCCTTAAAAAGAATTTCGTCTCGAAATTCAACTAGCGTTAGAGCTAAAAAGATGCGGGTACTTGAATTTCATTTGATCTTCACGCTCCCACATGAACTCAGGTCCTCGTTTCAAATTCCACCGAACCTTGACAATTGAAATTCTACTCCGCTTAAGTTTCTTAAACTCTCGTTCTTCCACAGGTTCTTCCACAATGTTCAAGTTACCATCAACTTGGATCTCATCCAAAGGTATCTGTAGTGTTGGGTCAGCCAAACACTTCTTAAGGTTCAACACATGGAACGTGTCCTGATCACCATTCAGCTCTTCAGGTAGTCTAAGTCTATAGGCTACTGGACCGATCCTCTCAGTGATCTCAAAGGGTCCAACGAACCTAGGTTCTAATTTCCCTTTCTTCCCAAAGCATACCACACCTTTCCAAGGCAGCACTTTGAGCAAGACATACTCACCCACACTGAACTCTAAGGGTTTTCTCCTTTTATCTGCATAGCTTTTCTGACGATCATGTGCAACTTTAAGCCTATCCTTGAACTGCGAGATCTTCTCAGTAGTTTCTTGCACTAGCTCAGGCCCTATCAGTTTCCCTTCTCCAACTTCTACCTATAAAATCGATGAGCGGCACTTCCTACCGTTCAAGGATTCGAACGGTGCACACCTCACACTAGAATGATAACTATTGTTATATGAGAACTCTACCAATGTAAGATGAACGTCCCAACTTCCCTCGAAGTCAAGGACGCATGCTATGAGCATGTCGTCCAAGGTCTGGATGGTACGCTCACTCTGGCCATCGGTCTGAGGGTGGTAAGCCGTACTCATGTCTAACCGGGTTCCTAATGCCTGCTGGTCATACAACATAGGATGTCATACTACTCCTTCTTAGAGTGAACTAAACACAGGAAAGTTAATGTGTCTGACTTCATTGTGAGTATAAATTGAAACAGAAAGAGTTGTAGATAATAAATCTATCGGTCAGATGAAGAGAAGAACTAAGATAGTAGCGAAAGGATATAGATTATGCATCTAGGTGCAAGACATAAAAACAGCGCCGCTAAGAGTTAAGAATTTCTCTAGTCTCGCACCAACTTCCCACACTCCTCACGCTGTATAGAGACGTAATATTGACGATTCGCGTCGAAATTCAGAGTAGCGACTTAGAGCTATATAATTCTTGAGATGATTCGCTGTCGCGCTATCTCCTGCAATGTGACACTTCTGAGTGCGTGCTACGCTCAACCATATATGCCGAACCGCAGAGCTCGCTGACCTCGAGTTCCCCGTGACAGTTGATACCTTGCATACTCGACCTTGACAGTGATTCGATTATAATCTGCTCGACGTCTTAAGTCTATACATGGCTTCGCTAGTCTCACACGACTCTCGGTTCTTCTCATCGTTCTACCATCGGATTACTCTCCTGGATACAAATACGTCTAGTCACCAGAATTAGAGCGCATCAGAGTGACGTTGTTGAGTGTGTCAGCCCAATAGGCACTTCTTATGCGTAGTCAAGTCGACTGTTGGAAGTCGCGCTACAACCTGAGACTATCTCTAATCCTCGATTGCAATGTCAACACATCCGGAACTTGTGAATGGTCAGTGGCTAAGTCTATAGGCACATTATCGAAGCATTCTGTCAGGCCTGTGCTTCTATGAGAAGATCTCAATCGGGTCTAACGAGAGAAGCTAGGCTTCTGAATTCCTTCACGACTATTGCTTCTCCAAATACAAAACCAGCACCTTTCTCAAAGCAGGAGGTCAATCAGCAACGCGTGAAGACTATGGCTATGACCTCTATTTCGCCTAGTTCAAGTGTGATCTCGTGCAGATTTGGCGTACGCGCGCCCGTCTCCTATGTTCCTCTCAATGTCTAGCTCTAGCTGTTTGTCTGGACAGATATACTATAGGCGTCACAATACGATGCTGAGAACATCAGCTAAGTAGGAAGGTGCTTGGAGACCTGTCTTTATCAGCATTAGCTCAGTTTTCTGACTAGCTCGCAGGCACTTCGTCAATCAACGCTTTAACGCCTTGATCTGTCCGCTAGATCTCTGGATACCTATAGAGTTCGAGTTCTTTGTGTGAGCTCAGGTCAGTTTTCTGTAGACACTGCGTCACAGAGCATTCGACACTTAGTTAACCTCTCACGTGTCGAATTATTTCAAGTCTATGTCTCATCCATTCAACATTCTTACCTACTATTAATGATCTCAGATGAGCGTCCGCACACTTCTTCTCCTCCGAAGTTCATACGGAATGGATTAGCAACGTGCTGGTGCACTACGCAGCATTGCTCAGAGAATGACCGTAACTAATTGTTAGGTCATGGTTGGTTAGTCGTCTAATCATGCTAGAGCCATATCGCGAAAGCGTCCTGACGGGCATGAGCTTTACACGTCAGTGACTCTGTCGTCTAACGATCGCAACTGCGTGATGTAGTTCATGCTTGTCAGAGTGTCGCACAGTCTAATGCGGTACTTGAAGGTTTATGCCAGCTGACACTCTGGACCACTCTCTGATGTTGTAGAGGGTGGTAAGTCGTACTCATGATCTTTACGGTGTGTCGCGCCTAATAGGACTCATTGCATTGATCGTGCGCAAGACCTCGCGATCCTGTGAGTGTAGACGACTCTATCTGCGCAGTCCAGGATATGGTGGAATCTTCGAGTGGATGCTGCAGACTAGCCAGCCTGTAGCTATTCATGCAATGGCCATTCTATTGTAGTCCTCGATGCTGTAGTAGAACATAGCTCTAGCATACTTGAGCTCTGTCTTACCGACTGACGCATACATGCTCATGCCTCCGTAGCAAGGCGTTCATGATGACTACTAAGTCGATATTTGTAGCTTTTGAATCACTTAGAGTCAACCGATCGCCACTCAATGACCCAGCTTGCGCTCATTGCCGATCTACTAGTGGCTACTGTGGCGTCAGCTTCGTATACGCAGAGTGCCATTGCTATGTCTGCTCGCCAGCTAATGCCATATGGCTACCTCATGAGTGTTCAGACTTGCACTGCTTGTTGCTGTCAAAAGTATAAGCGTCAAGACATTGTGCTCAACATAAAATGCGTAAGCTTCTCTACGATTCTCTTGTGGGCCTACCAATCACTCTATTCATCATATAAGCAAGTCACTAGATGAATTGACTGAACAATCTGTATAGATATTGGTCTCTATATCCTACGCTTGTACCCGTCATTTCGGTTGGGGACATATCGATAGTCTATCAGATGTAGAGCTCTGTCTCCTAAGTCATATGCATGTAGGATGACCGTCACTCTCGAGATTTCTGTGACACGATCGCTGCAATAGAGATAGTCCATCGTATTGCGCGAGACGCAGCTAGTGAGTAGCTACTACGCTCATCTGCTGTGATGCAACGTCGGTCACGTCATCTGTATTCTGACGTGTCTGTATCAAGTAAGGAACACGCCTGTCGCGTCTGATTTCTTGTATGGAGTGTACAATCTCGCATGATGTCTAGATGAGACGCTCTCTAACGTGTTCCTAGTTCTCCTAGTTACATATCGTTCTCGACGTGTGTAAGGTTGTCTTGTTGCTAGATTATTGGCTCAAGATAGAGTACTATGGTGTTCGTCTGCGATGTGCTGTTTATCCGCTCAACGTCAGCAGTCTTCACTCCTACCGCATATCGCTGCGCGATCGCAGATGCTATCGGACAGGAATTCGCAGGGTCATTGTGTTCTATGTGAGGGATCTCGAGTGAACTGTGTTGTGTGTAGCCGTCAGTTAGTTATTCTCGACGCAGTACTTCACTAGTTCCTAGCGTTAAGTTGACAGACACAAAGGTTATCGCGTTTCACATTACGCCTTTAGATCCAAGAGCCAGTGCTGTATTGCAAGAATATGTGCGCTAGGACTGTCGTTAGTGTATTACATGGTGAATGCTAACCGCATATCCGCGTCGTGAGCTGCTATCGTACGAAGAGAGACAACATGTGTCTCTGATGATTCTCCGCTGCTGTGTAGGAAGAATAGAAGTGTGATGTGTAGCGAGCAGCCTACGCATTGTCGCTGCATAGCTCGTTGATGGGTCTAGTGTTGGTGATATACGCGCTAAAGGCTATTTGTCAATCTGCAGTACAAGATAGCATAATGCTTCATGTCTACGTAGCCTTGTTAGAGCAAAGTACATCCGTCTCTCCCAGATTGCTTCCACATAATATGAATACCTGATGCATCGTGTGGTGATAGTTGTCACATTCAGTTACTTGGTACCATCAGTTTACAGTACATCTCTGAAGATCGCTGCATGCGCAAGAGGTATGATCACTCTTAGACGCTTATGGTTCAGCAGGCGCAGTGATCACTACGCACACTATCATCTACTCCTGTCCGCCTGTATATGCCTGTATGTGATCTCAATCTATATGCGTATAATATCCTTCGCCCCTGATATACGCCCGTCATATTCAGAGAGCCATCGAGGGTGACTGTGACACTAGTGTCTAAAGGTCGTTGATTAGATCGGAGCTAAGACTGTGATCCAGTATATCGATAATGTATTGTAGATGCGAACAATTGTCTCTCACTGTTTAGTAGCCACGCCCGAAGTCAAGAACTCCTCGTGCTGTGTACGACTGCCTTCGATGAATGTTAAGAATGGTGAACGATACTGACTTCAGCCGGAACGGATGTCTCGCTTTGGGAGGCTAGAGTTCCACTTGTTATCATTGATGAGATTAGACCAGTCAATAATCGCGCTGTAGCGTAAGTCTGTAGAAAGTAAAGAACTAGAACTTCGGAGGAGTAGACTTGGTGAGACTTTCACACAATTGTTTTTCTATAATACTGTCTACTCTCGCTATATGTATGCCGGCTCATCAGATGCCTCATTCTGAGCTGTTAGTATCTTACCCTTGATACTCGACTGAAGGGTCATGTTTATAGCTCAAATTCTCTTAGGTTTCACCCTCTCCTTCCTACTTAGTTCATCAGCTACTACATTCGCCTTACCAGGATGGTAGCGAATTTCGCAGTCATAGTCACTAAACAACTCTATCCAGCGACGTTGACGCATGTTTAGTTCCTTCTTATTGAAGATATGATGGAGACTCTTATGATCGGTATATATGACGCTTTTCGTTCCGTACAAGTAGTGTCTCTAGATCTTAAGAGCAAATACAACTGCACCAAATTCTAAATCATGGGTGGTGTAATTCTTCTCTTGGATTTTCAACTGCATAGATGCATATGCTATCACCTTACCTTTTTGCATCAACACGCAACCTAATCCTATGCCTGATGTATCACAGTATACCACAAAGTCTTCTAGTCCATCGGGGAGAGCTAGAACAGGCGTGTTACACAACTTATCCTTCAAAGTTTGAAATGCCAATTCCTGCTCCTCACCCCAATCAAATGTCTTACACTTCTAAGTTAAGATGGTAAGTGACTTAGCAATCTTAGAGAAATTCTCAATGAATTAACAGTAATACCCTGCTAAGCCTAGAAATGAACGAACTTCGGACGGAGTTCTTGGGGCTTCCCAATTTTTAACTGCCTCAATCTTGCTAGGGTCTACGTAAATACCATCACCATTAATCACATGTCCAAGAAACTATACTTCTTGCAACCAGAATTCACACTTAGAGAATTTTGCATACAGTTTCTCCTTCTTGAGCAGTTCTAAGATTAACCCTAAGTGCATCTCATGCTCTTCCTTAGTCTTAGAGTAGATCAAAATATCATCTATGAATACAATCACAAACTTGTCTAGGTATGGTCTACACACTCAGTTCATCGAGTCCTTGAATACCACTGGTGCGTTAGTCAGACCAAAAGGCATTACTGTGAACTCAAAATGTCCATAACGAGTTCTAAATGCAATCTTTGGAATGTGATCATCGTACACTCTCAGCTGGTGGTATTCAGATCGAAGGTCTATCTTAGAAAAGTACTGTGATCCTTGCAGTTGATCGAATAGGTCATTTATTCTTGGAAGGGGATATCGTTTTTTGATGGTAAGCTTTTTCAACTCCCTATAATCAATGCACATCCTAAAAGAACCATCTTTCTTCTTGACAAATAATACCGGTGCTCCTAAGGCGATGAGCTTGGTCGAATGAAACCCTTATCCTGAAGTTCTCTAAGTTGACCCGACAACTCCTCCATTTTAAAGGGTGCCAATCGATAGGGAGATCTTACGACCGGTATTGCTTCAGGGATTAACTCGATACGAAATTTGATTTCTCAAGTAGGTGGTAATCCTGATAGGTCATCCGGAAATACTTCAGGAAAGTTTCTGACCACAACAATCTCTTCCTGTTTCTATTCTTTAGCTTTTGCACTCATGAGATGCCTTACCTTCTCTTCTAGTATTTCTCCTATGACTCTAAGCACTCTGCCCTTATGTAGTGGTATCCTAACTACTTTCTCATGACAAACAATCTCAGCCTTGTGTTTGGATAACCAATCCATGCTTATGATCATGTCAAAACTCCCATGTCCGAATGGTATCAAGTCGATGTCAAAGAGATGACCTTTTATCTCTAGTTTGCAACCTCAAATGACTTTGTTTATCTCTACTAGTTGACCACTAGCTATTTCAATCTCATAACTAAAACCTAAGTTACTGGGCTCTATGTCTAACAGAGGTATTAAAGTAGTGGAAACAAAGCTATAATTGGCACCAAAATTGAATAGAGTCGTGGCATAGTGATTGTTTAATGTGAATGTACCCGTCACGATGTTTAGGTCCTTGCGAGCCTTCTCTGCTCCCAGCATAAATGCCTTTCCACGTGCCTGGTTGCTGTTGTTCCCACGACCTTGTCCCCCATTATTAGCTACAGCTTGGTTTGGATAGTTTCCCCCTGGTCTCTATGCTTGGCTCAAACTAGGACATGCTGCCTTGAAATGATTAGTACCATCACATTCGAAACATGCTCCATGGGCAGCAGTTAGGTTTCTAGCATTTACTGGGTTCACCATCTTGGGTACCACTCTACAATCCTTAGCAAGATGCCCAAGGCGGTTGCAGTTAAAACAAGCACGACAAGGCGACTTAGGTGAGTGGTGTAGGTTACAGTTTGCACACTTAGGAGCTGCACCAGTGTACTCTCTCCTCACTAAGTTAACGGTTGTAGCAAAAGCATTCCCAGTCCTAGTCCTCTTGTTATCATCCTTCACATTCCTATCTCTACTAGGCTCTCCACTGTTCCCTCTCTTCTTAGGGTTATTCTTTAGTGATCCATTCCTAATAGCTTCATCTGTCAGTGTACCCGCTTTCTGCATAGCCTTCTGAATTATCGTTGGCTCTGTTGCTTCCACCATCCATCGAATCTGTGGAGCAAGGCCATAGATGTACCTCTCAATCCTTTTGTATTTAGGGGTAACTAGATGAGGAACTAACCTAGCCAACTCATGGAACCTATCAGTATACGCAGCATGGCCAGCCCCGACCATAGCGTGCTTCCAAAACTTAGTTTCTAGTTTTTGCATTTCATTGATCGGGAAAAATTCCTCCCTCATTAAAGTCTTAAAGTCTTTCCATGCCATGCCAACAGCGGTCTCTCGGCTTAGTGTATGGATCTGAGAGTTCCACCACGTAAGAGCCTTATTGACAAATAAACCAGCAGTGTACTTCGCCTTTTGGTCATCTTCACATCTACTCAAGTCCTGAACTGACTCCATCTTCTCAATCCAACGGGTATAGACTATAGCACCTCCCTTCCCGTCATACTCTTTCGGGTTACAAGCCAAAAACTCTTTGTATGAACAACCCATTCGGCCAGTGTTCACAATGAAATTCCTAACATCACCCTGGATGTTGTCATTGATGGCATTGCCATTTTGATTCCTGTTGTTCCCCTGATTGTTACCTTGGTTGCCTACTTAAGCTAAGATAGTGGGAAGTAAGTTCTGCAATTGTTGGGCAACGATTATAGAGAAGTCAGGGACTCCATCAACACCCTTATTAGCCTCAACTCCTTGGTCATTAGGTTCACCATTTTGTCCATCACCTCTGCCTCTCAGCTCTTTAGTCCTTCCACCTCCTCTACCAGTCCGTCCACCCGTCCTTCCACCTCGTGGTGCGGCAGTTGCTCGGCCAGCACTTCGTGTCGTCATCCTTGGCCGCATTATCTACACGAGGGAGGACATGGGTAACGTTAGGTAGGAGGGAAGGTTAACACATAGGCTAACTTAATATACTATAATACGCATAATACGGTCCTGAGGTGTCGACAATAATTTGTGTGAACGACATTACCAATTACGCGTGAGTCGTGATACATTTATAACTATGTTGGCCATCGTATTTATATCCGCATCCTTTCCCAGTTGTACTCAGTATTGAGCTCACACATTTTAATGATTGACTTTTCTAATACGATAAACGATAAAACCATGGAAGCAAGTATAAGTGGAACACCGCGCACATAGATCCTATAATGCAACTATATGAAGGTTCTTAGGTTATCGTCTAGGCCAAACCACCTAGTTCTCTATAACCTTGGCTCTGAATACCAATCTGTCACACCTCAACTTAGGCAGAAACACGAGGCGTGACGAAGAATTGATTATCACAACATAAGATACAAGATAGAGAAAAAACTAAAATGCATTTATAAAAGTGTCATGACATTCTCCGACCCCAAGTATGAACTTAAGTGAAGATAAGTCAAAGAACACGTCACATAGTCTCAAAGATTACAACCAAATTTCCCACGCAGGGGATGATACTAGTCTAAAGAAAATAAATCCCAAAATGCTTAAGTTCAAAATAGAGTGTCAACACAAGGTCTCTCAAAATATAATCTATACAAGATTCTCTTAAGGTCTGTTAAAGCCCGCACCTGGCTTCACTGATCATTAATAACACCTGAAAATGATACTCGAAAAGGTCAACATAACGTTGGTGAGCTCGTAGGTTTGACAATAAACCCAGTTGCTGAAAATGATAAGCCGAACCACAATAAGGTCTACAATAAGTCGCGGCTTATTAGGCCGTGAGCCTTATAAGATCCAAATAAGTATACTTAGCTTTTTAATAAGCTAATAAGCTACGTAACATCCTTTAGATATCAAAATAGGCTATTAAATAAGATCTCAAAAATTAAGATACCATAGGTAAATAACCAAAACGATTTCTTTATTACCCTTATTCCAACCGAAACTTAATAAGCACAAAATAAGCCAAACAAGCTTATCTATTAAGCTAGAAAATAAATAAGCTAAATAGCGTATAAATGTTATTCAACCATCACAACCACGACATAAAAATGATAAACCCTTGTTTCCCTTGGTCTCGTGTTCGAACCACACGAACACCCTTTTTATTCATTCAAAAATTTAAAGCTTACGATTTTTAGAAAACGCATTGTACAACTTTCATCTATGCATCACAAGAACTCTAAAAGTACAAGAATATTAGAAGAAAAGACAACTTACAAAGAGGGTTTTGGAAGCAAGACAAACACGAAAACGACAACCTAAATGTTGTTTTAATGATACCCCGTCTACTATAATCAACCCGTAGATGTTTTAAACCACCATGTTCTTGATCAAAAATAAAAAATTATTTATTTGTGTGTGTGTTGGAAATGAGATAAGCAAAAGGGAGAGGAGGAAAAGAAGTGTGCGTGTTTTCAAAATGATGGAGTGTGTGAAATGAATCAAGACAAGAATAATTGGTGCCAAGGGTAGGTATACAAGCCTAAAATCTTGCCTCCTTGTCTCCCATAAGGTTCAACCGGTTATAGGTATCCAAGGGGTCTTGAATTGCTTTGTTTTGTGATGGTTTCCTTTAAAACTCATTGATCATGATTTTAAAATGTTACCCGAAGTTTCCTAGTATTTTTAATGAACTCAAAAATATTTTTACATGAATTTAGAATAGTCACACGACACCATTTATAGTTAAAATTCCTTAGATTCAATTTGAACATTAACGGACGTGTCGGGACTTGTTATTAGACATTTCAAGCTATTCACGGGGCAAACCTCCCGAAACATGTTCAACATAGATAAAATCCTCTAAAAAGGATTAACATAAGCAATCAAAAGATAGATAACCAAGATAAACATAGATTCACCATGGTCAACGCGGTAACTTCTTACATAAAACAAAAAAGTCAAATAGTCAAAGGACTAAATTGAAACATATAGATTCCTGAAAAAAGCAAGGGTTACAGTTTTCGATTCGGTTGAATTCTAGTTCGGTTTGGTTCTGTTTTCGGGTTGACCCAAAAAAATTAACCGAACTAACCAAATAACCCGATAACCAAACTGATCAACACCCCTAAACCATCCAGATTTAGGGTTGGTAAAATATGGACTCAAAATTGTAGGCTAGTTGGTGTGAATAGAAATAATGGGTTGGATACTTGCATTTATGTGTATCGAATTTTTGCACAAAATGTTATGGTATTACAAAAGTGTTTTACTTAAATGTCAAAAGTGGTTCACTTACTAAAAGTGACTCACTTATAAAATGTTATGGTTAAATTTGGGTTTGAAAGTAACAAAATGAATATTTTTAGTGACGAGATCGGGATTGATCCTTATCAAGATTCACGTTAAACGACAACGGCTAGTATTTGGTTCTTGAATGACAAAGTGATTACGGTGTTGATTTGGTATCACTCATTTGAGATTGAAGTGAGATTTCACAAAGGCGTGTATATATTTCATCATCGAGCCTTCCTTCTATTTTCTAATTCTTTTCTTCAAACCCCTCTCTCGATTGATGACTTTCTTGAATGTTAAAGATTCAGAGTAAGACTCATTTGTCTAGTTATACATGATGTAAGGAGTTACATTGTAGTACTCACATTGTATAACTATCACTTAAAGGAATTACGTTGTAGTGCTCAGTGTCACACGCAGATGCAAATGTGGATAATGTTCTTTAATCACGATAACACAAGATTAAGTCACAAATTTGAGGGATTGTACTTCAATTTTGATGACATTAAATAACGTCACATTATTAACATCATTTATCCCAGCTATATTGCTCATTTTATACTATTTTATGTATGAATCGATACTTAATTGCTTATATTTATGAATTGCAAATATTAGCGAGCAATTAGTGAAAGTTAGTGAAAAACACGCATTTTGGAGCATAAACGAACAATTAAAGAAAGTCTACTGATTCTGACAACTAATGCGCCGTATCATTCTAGAAAAATACGTCGTATCCCAAGACTTGACGAATTCAAGACCATTGCCTGAATTTGAAGAATACGACGTATCCACGTCAACAGATACGCCGTATATGATACTTTGGTCAACATCCATAACAAGTTGGTTAACATCTCAATACGCGGTATTCACATTAGCGAATACGACGTATCCATGTCCTAACTTCACAAAGGCATCCATGACAAAGAAGAACTAATACGCCGTATCTAAAAGAACTCATATGTCGTATTCAGAGATGATTGATGAATATTCTAGAATATTATATTCATGGAGCCCACACCAAGTTACCCAATACGTCGTATCGAGCACTTTTGGCGTATCGAACTATTTTCAGAGCTTATAAATAGAAAACCCTAAATTCAGTTTTCAGTATGCAAGTGAAGCCCTAAACCACCAAGTTCGATATCAGACAATTTTAGAAGCCAAGAAAGTCAACAAAGTACTTAAGACCAGTAGGAAAACTCTTGTAATCTCTTTACTCCGCTATACATGTTTGGTTAGCGTATTTTACCTTACTTTAATCATTCGTCTATGATACTGTATATTTTTACAATGACTATGGGTTGATACCATGTTCATGATAATTTAATGTTTAGTTTGTTTATATCGACTGTTTACTTATTCGTTACATGTTGATTATGTTTATCACTTCGTATTTGTTTACGTTTGATTATGTGTTATTTGTCATTCAACTGGATCTAGTGATATGAACCAAGTAGACTAGAGTCTGGGATACATAAAACATACAGCTTATATATGTGACTATGGAATTATATGACTATAAATTTATGCCCCTGGTGCTCCCCTGGTTAAGTGAATGGTAGAATATGTGGTGACTTAGGATTACAAATGACATTTTGTTTCATTGCTTTGGATCACGACAGACCGTAGACTACCAGCATATATATAACGATTGCACATAAGTGGGTAAAGCCTCGATGAGCTAGGTTTCAATATTCACAATGTTGTCTCCTAGATAGATTATAATCAGCGGTGTAAGCTTTATGCAGGTTTATGGTAATTGTGACCGGATTAACTGGAATATAAACCTAGAGTTTAGGGAGAAGAACAACCTAGCTTAAGAATGATTTAACACCAACGAAGTAATACAATCATTGCACACATAAACAATTCCTACATTTTATTAGATTAAAACATGGTTGATACGTTTTCCTTACATTTGTGCTAGACCGCTTCTTTATCGTTTGTTTATCTGCTTGTGTGTGTTGATTGCTTTATCTATCATCATTTAGTTTAGATTAAACCAAAACTCGTACCAGTCTCTCAGGCTGAAACGCCCCCCCCCCCTCTCGTTAGTTTAGGTTTAAGTAGAATTAATTAGGATAAATTAGTACTAACATAGATAACTAAAATACTGATAGATTTAAGTATTAACACTCACTCTTTGTGATCGACACCCTACTTACCAACAAACCTACAACTGATCGGGTACACAGCTCGTAAGTGTTTGTTAATAGGTAAAGTCGGCAAAATATAAATAGTAAAACTTGATAATAAAAATTACCTACACAAGACGACACATTAAGTTTTTGGCGCCATTGCCGAGGAGTGAATTGTTTAATTCTTATTTATTAATTTTTTAGTTTAGATTAACTGTTTTTAGATTAGGTTGCATTGTATATTTATGCATATTTGTGTGTCTGTATGTTTTTATACATTATTAAATACCTGCTATTTTCTATCTTATCGAATACTGAATACGGCGTATTCATCTCTTTGGATACGGCGTATCACTTTCTCAAAACCTATACATCGTATTCGACATCAAACATCAATACGGCATATTCAACTTACTGGATACGGCGTATCGATTGTCTAATACAACAACAGTTTTATCATTTATTTTATCTACCTCTTTGACCATTTTATCTGTTTTCCTAGCAAAAAAAATTTCTACAGAATATGGACAATCCAGATATGACTATGGAAGAATATTTTCAGTATGAAACTGAGAAAGCTCTTATAAACAATCAAATGTATAACTGAAAAGCTGCTAAGTATGGTAAGATCTGGTATATTGAAGATATTAACTACCTCATATTTTTTGAAACAAAATTCCCAGCTATAGATTATAATGATGCATTAAAATCTGAATTAGAGTTCTTAGCCGAACCCATGATAAGTTCTCAGCATGCCAATGAAGTTAATTGGAAAAATTAAACATCAGTGCTCGAATGCGATTATGAAGAATATAATTTTATACCATAAAGAAAAAAGCTTTAAAGAAACAATTTTCTAAAAAATAAAAATTCAACATCATTGCTCGAATGTGATTATGAAGAATACAATTTATATCAGAAAGAAAAAAGCTTTAAAGAAACGATTTTCTAAAAAAGAAAACATCTTAAGTATTGATAAAGATCTGTTTTCTTATGAAATTTCTTCTGACAATAATTTACAAATAGATAAGGGCAATGATGATGATAAAACAAGTATCAAGTAGTTTTCAAGAGATATTTTTGTCAAACAGTTACGTAATGTAATAAATACCGGAGTTGATAACTATGCACATGTGTTAAACGAACTTAGGAAAACAAGCCATGATACAATTAACAAGCTTTTCACAACTAAAACTTTTATCAAAGAATTAAGTATTAATATCATGATTCTGAATTATTTTAACGAAGGGATGCTATTAAATTTTTTTAAAAAAACTATATGTGCCATTTGGCATCCCCTTTGATCCCAAGTTATTTTATAAGGATGGACTGAAGCTAGAGCAAGTCTAACTTAAACAAAAGTGCTTGCCGGGAGACAACCCGCAATGTAATTTCAATTTCCGCATCGAGTTTGTCTTCCCAGGATGTCAATATGGCGTATCCAATCCTATGGATACAACGTATAGACCAACTGGACGTTATCCCATTTATTTTTCTGTAATTTAAAACTTTGTTCTCAGACTTGTCAATACGGCGTATTCGACCTCTGACCCGTATTAGGATTGTTTTTCACACAGGTTTTCATACGGCGTATCCTGAAACATGGATACGGCGTATCGACTTCCTGTATAGTTTTTTTTACTTTATTTTCTAACCAATGATTATTTGGAGATGCGATTGCTATGATTTTCTAAATTAATACAGGGATTTACTGTGCGTAAATGATGAAATTAATGGTGGTATATATATTATCTGGAATCTTATGTGTGTTGTAGTCATGCTGGTATTCAGGCGCTTTTACAACACACATTCTTGCTCATATACACATAATGGAGGATCATACCGAGCAAATCTCAGGAGAGTTTTCTGTTCTAATTTTTTTATTTCCTGTTTTTCATGTTATATTTATACAACGTGGGCGTTGTATATCTCAAGTGGAGGAGGAGAATTAGAATACTACTTGTCCTTATTTATAACTAATATGCCTAATTTATACTTAAATTTATTTTTTAGCATATTTTTGTGAGATTATTAGTTGTATGACCCTCATACATAACCCTTATTTCCATAATGTGAGAATTAAACCTATTATGTTTCCCCTATTTTACCTAAAATTCCACAAATATAAGAGTGTGCTGGTGATTATAGTAAACTTAGAACTTGCCTTGGTATACTATTCGAGACCACAATAATAAGTATTTAGGAGTTACTTGTCCAGATTGGTAAATTTTTGGGATTAAACCAAATTGCCTATTCCGTTTACATACATACTATGATATCAACTAAGTACACTGGTTAGTTAATCCTTGTATAAACTCTTTTGTTTACTCTAATTTTTAGAGTAAGATACTCTTAGAAAAAACCTTCTGAGCCATTTATTTTATTTGTTACACCTCCAAAAATTTGATTCGTTACACCTTAGCCTAGGGGTGAGCAGAAAAAACCCAAAAAAACCTAAACTAAACCGAAAACAGAAAAAAACCGCGATGGTTCAGTTTTTACTTTTTCAAAAACCAAAAATTTTCGGTTCGGTTTCAGTTTTTGTCCAAAAACCGAACCGTAAAAATGAATCGAACCGAACCAGTTTTATAATAATATATAATTAGTATAATATAAATAAATTATAAATCCAATTTTAAATTCATATTTATTTTGTGAGTGAATTATATATATATATATATATATATATATATATATATATATATATATATATATATATATATATATATATATATATATATCCGAATATTTGTATATGTGTTTGTTATGTACGTGTGTTTGCTTGACAATATATCATTACATATATGACAATGATCCTACTATGTGTATTTTTACGTGCATGTGTGTGTGTGTCTTATTTATATGTGTATAATTGTAGAAATTTAGGTAAACATTATTAGGCTCATATTGATAAAAAAAATAACCAATTTTTTTACGTAAAACAAGTTTATTAATATAAATTAGCCACAACCAAATATAAGCGGTTTAAAACCGAACGAACAAAAAAACCAAAAAAACCGAACCGCCAAAAACCGAGCGGTTTCGGTTTTTTGGTTTTATAAAAACCGAATATCTCGGTTTGGTTTCGGTTTTAGCCAAAAACCGACCCAAACCGAACCGTGCACACCCCTACCTTAGCCTACTCTATAGATTAAGTCCTTAATCGGTTGCTAGTTGCTTTTGTGTAAAAGTATGTACTTCCTGTGTTCGTGTGCGTATTTCGTATCTTTGGTTAGGTAGAGAATTGCACAATGCAATGAGAATGTGAAAGTAGTAGTAGTCTTTTATTTTTCGTGTGTTTACAACTTTCACTATTATGATCAGAAATAAAATCCAGATTTATTATGATGGTGAAATGGTCAAATTTTACACCTTTAGTTCGTTTTTAGTTACGTAAAAAAATAAAAAAAACAGAAAAATAAAAAAAATAAAAAAAATGTAAGAGTGAAAAAAAGGAGAGGTTTGTGAGATAATCAGTTCGTCTAAACTAAACCGATTTTATTATTTAAGTGATTGATTATTCGTTGGTACGTACTATAAACCAACGATGTAAAGTTTTGTTGTATATTATTTTTAGTTGGTCCCAAAATAAACCAACTATGTATTTTTTGTATCAAGTGGTTGATATCGCAACTATGTTGTACTATATTATGGATGATTAGGAGTTGGCCGTTATGGGTACGCAAACTATGTTGTTTTTATGGATCACAAGGATCATGATTGATACATCTTTGAGTCTAAGATGTGTTTACCAAATGAAGCGTAAGTTTTCGTGTTAAAGCTCGAGCTAGTCAGTTATTTGTGCCTTTTTCAAGGTATGGTCGGGAAAGTAGCTAGCAACATTGTTTCTTATTTGTTTGGACTTAATCTATTTGTTTTGTTATTTTATTTTACAGCAATTATATATGTTTCCCATACCTAATCCCTAACCTTTGGTTTGCTCGAATGAGGGAGTGAGCAATCGCATGTGTCTCATTCATGAATTTGAATGTGTATGTGTGGTTTTGTCGCCCTTGTTGGTGTATTAATATTGGTAAAGATTAGTCAATCCCACCCTATATCATTCTTTATCTTAACCTTTGGTATGCTCGAATAAGGGAGTGAGCATTCACACGTGTCTCATTCATGGATTTAAATGTGTATATGTGGTTTTGTCAACCTTGTTGGTGTATTACTGTTGGTAAAGATTACCTAGTCCTATTCTTTAGCTATTCGAGTTAAAGAGTGAGCAATCACAAGTGTCGCGGTCATGGATTTGGGCGTGCATTTGTGGTTTTGTCGCCTTTTCTTGAATATTGGCATCGATAAAGATTAAAAAGATTGATCAACCCTTAAGCCTTATCATATTTACCCAATTTACCTATTAAGATTTGTTACCCCCTAGCTTTAGTGGTGGAGATATGTATCTTTGCCAAGTTTATGATAGAGTACTCATCATGACCAAGCAATTGAGAGAATTACTAACTGTTACCACATAGACTAGTTGAGTGATTTGAGTGTTTTCATTTTCCTATTTCATGAGGTGTTTGGTTGTGCGTTATTGATTGAATATAAATGCTTAAAGGAAAAATCCTAGACATTCGTTTGGGATACATTTTGATAAGATAAATTTAAAGTCTACTTAAGGACAAGTAGGATTCAAGTAGAGGGATATTTGATGACATCAAATAACGTCACATTATTAGCATCATTTATCCCAGCTATATTGCTCGTTTTACATTATTTTATGTACGAATCAATACTTAATTGCTTATATTTATAAATTGCAGATATTAGCGAGCAATTAGTGAAAGTTAGTGAAAAGCACGCATTTTGGAGCATTAATGAACAATTTAAGAGAGTATACTGATTCTGACAACTAATACGCCGTATCATTCTAGACAGATACACCGTATCCCAAGACTTAAACGAATTCAAGACCATTGCCTGGCTTTGAAGAATGTGTCGTATCCACATCAACAAATACGCCATATATGATACGTTGGTCAACATCCAAAACAAGTTGGTCAACATCTCAATACGCCGTATTCACATCAGCGAATACGACGTATCCCTGCCCTAACATCACAAAGGCATCCATGAAAAAAAAGAACTAATACATCGTATCCAGAAGACCTCATACGCCGTATTCAGAGACCATTGATGTATATTCTGGAATATTATATTTGCGGAGCACATGCCAAGTTACTCAATACGCCGTATCGAGCACTTTCGACACGGCGTATCGACCTGTCTTCATAGCTTATAAATAGAAAACCCTAAATTCAGTTTTCATTATGCAAGTGAAGCCCTAAACCACCAAGTTTAATAGCAGACGATTTTAGAAGCCAAGAAAGTCAGCAAAGTGCTTAAGATCAATAGGAAAACTCTTGTAATATCTATACTCTGCTATACGCGTTCGGTTAACGTATTTTATCTTACTTTAATCATCCGTCTATGATACTGTATGTTAGGTATCATCCATGTTTATGATAATTTAATGTTTGGTTTGTTTATATCGATTGTTTACTTATTCGTTGCATGTTGATTATGTTTATCACTTCATATTTGTTTATGTTTGATTATGTGTTATTTGTCATTCACCTGGATCTAGGGATATGGACCAAGTAAACTAAAGTCTGGGTTAAATAAAACATACAACTTATATATGTGGCTCTGGAATTGTAGGACTACAAATTTATGCCCCTAGTGCTCCCCTGGTTAAGTGAATGATAGACTAAGTGGTGACTTAGGATTACAAATGACATTTCGTTTCCTTTCTTTGGATCACGATGGACCGTAGACTACCAGCATATCTATAACGATTAAACATAAGTAGGTACAGCCTCGATGAGCTAGGTTTTAATATTCACCAATGTTGTCTCCTAGATAGATTATAATCAGCGGTTAAAGCTTTATGCGGGTTTAGGTTAATTGTGACAAGATTAACTGGAATATAAACCTAGAGACAATTCCTACATTTTATTAGATTAAAACATGGTTCATACGTTTTCCTTACATTTGTGCTAGACCGCTTCTTTATCTTTTGTTTATCTGCTCGTGTGTGTTGATTGCTTTATCTTTCATCATTTAGTTTAGATAAAACCAAAACTCATGCCAGTTTCTCAGGCTGAAAACCCCATTTGCGTTAGTTTAGGTTTAAGTAGAATTAATTAGGATAAATTAGGACTAACATAGATAACTAAAATACTGATAGATTTAAGTATTAACGCTCACACTTTGTGATCGACACCCTACTTACAAACGCCTACAAACTAATTAGGTATACTGCTCGTTAGTGTTTGTTAATAGGTAAAATTGGCAAAATATGAATAGTAAAACTTGATAATAAATATTACGTACACAAAACAACACATCAAGTTTCAAGTTTGGTATAACGGGTTTACTCCGTGAGTTGTCACTACAGATAGCCAACAGAATGATAAAGGCTTGGTGTAACACCCCCATTTTTACAATATAGCAGCGGAAGCTAATCTGGGGTATTACTTCATAGTACAATAGTCATAATCATAGAAAATGACTCAAAAGAGACGTTTTTAAAATATACGTTATCATTCATTAAAATCAGAGTTTTACAAAGG